>JAVTVJ010003250.1:0-136136 GCA_034509425.1 Eopsaltria australis
TTGCATGGACAGCCTTTCCAGTGCTTGTTCTCAGATGGCTCTTTTTATCACTAGGAATGATCAGTGTCCTTACAAAGAGGCTCTTCAGATTTTTTTCTCAAGTAAAAATTTCCTCTTATTGTTTATAGAACATTTGTTCCTAGTTCTTTAGTTGTAGATAGGATTTTTAGGTTAAAAAACATCATAATACTCTTCCTTTTTCTGGAAACTCGTTTCAACTTTTAGATGGAACTGTGCCTTCTGGGATCCAAAACAGTTCCCTGTGCAACGTAGAAACACACACAGACTGATTGAATATTACAAACCAGTCTGTTTTCCCTTACTGTAAGGAAGACAAGGAATGATGTATGCTCAATTTCTGTGGCTCAGGAAAGATAAGTGTAGAATAGAAGCAACTAGGTAGAATGTGCCCTGCCCCCATATTTCCATGAGACACATGGAGCAGTTTCAGAGAAATGAAAGAGAAAATCAAGCAAATAGTTGTGTTGCAGAAATTCAAATGGTGCCTGTGCTTGTTTCCTCTGTTATAGATGTTAACAGCAATAGCTGAGTAAAACAACTGAAAGGCACAGCTGCTTTATTCCACATCCTTGCTGATTCTGATTATATTACAGAGCTCCAGCAGCTGGTCTGTACTCACAAAGACCATTTTATTAGATATTTCTAATTTCTATTGACAGTGCATCAGTGGATTTTAAATTCCCACAAGTAAGACTTCAGAGAAGAAAGAGAGGTGAAAGCAATTCTATCTTTACTTATCTGTGAGACTAAACTATATTACTATATTTTATATGTAAATTATTCTTTACAAGAATTCTATATCCTTGCAATTCAACTAATATATGACAATACTTTGAAAAATGAGAATAGAGAAAAATACAGAGCAAGTTTTGGTCTTTTGCTTCATTTTTTTGGGGGGGGGTGGTGTTAGTTGTCTGCTTGGTTGGTTTGATGGGATTTTTGAATGTCACATTTAAAAAGTCTTCACTGTCTCTCTTTGGGTGTTGGATTTCAGGGTGAATCATAGAGAACAGCAAGCATAATTTGTTCAAGGAAAGGGTCTGCTAATTTTAAAGTAGTTTAGATAAATATCTGCATTGGAAATACCCATCAATTGGGTAACCCTCAAACAGAGTTTTCTAGCTTATTATTTCGTATAACTGTTCTTGGAAAAGAGGTGTAGTAAATTTTAAACTATCAGAAATTTTCAATATTTCAATGTGTGACCCGAAGCTGTTGATTTCTTAGCTTAGATTGGGACAACTGAGCCAAAATGTGCAAAAAGATTCAATTTTTCCACTATTATTAGCAGTTGATCAACGCTGACAGCGCCCTAAAAAGCCCCTAAACCCCCCTCCCCTTCAGTGAATTATATATTCCTTTAAAAATAGATTTACTTTTTTTTCCAATTACTTTTTCATACATTCCAGGAAGCACTTTTTGTCTTTACTTCCCATGAAATTTATCATGTTTTCATGCAAAACATATTAAGAATAAATTATTATTGAACATAAAATCCCTGAAGTCCTATTCCCATAGCATCACTCTAAGAGCAATGACACACATCTTATTAAACAGAATTCATTATTTTTGTGGAGGCTCAAAACATGGACACTAGAGCCAATATTAGGAGGCTTACATTTTGATCACTGTGGGTTCTGGGAAGGAATTGCTTGAAAACTAATTCTATGCTGGTGAGTTCATACTTTTAGTATTTGCATTATAAAGAAAAGCAAATAATTGTGGTGACCCTGTTAATCAAGGTGTCATGGAAATGAAAGACAAAAAAGTTTTTTTCTTTCAAAATCAATGACTGTAATGCTTTAGGTTAAGTGCTACCAATTTGGAGCAGAGTGGAAGAGTTAATTCATTTATCTTACATTCTGTCCTCCTATTTATACATTCCCACTTAATGTTTACATTACCTGAGAGCAGGTCTGTTAACTGGAGTTCATCTTACAGTCATATATATTTTATTAGTTTCTCTTCTGAAGAGTTGCTTACCAACCAGTTTGCTCTTCTCTAAGGGACTAAATGTAATGAATTAAATCTTGGGCTTATGTTGTTTTTCTAAGCTGTCAACATCTTTTGAGATGTTGGAGAGCAATCTTAATCTTTTCAGCCATGCTTACTTTCCTTTCAAATATAGAATGCAATTATTTTTATATAGAATATATTACATGCAAATATATTTACCTTCTATATCAATCTGTTTTAATATGTAATAAAAACATCTGCTTGTCCCATATTAATTTAATTGGTGATATAGGAAGCAGGTACGGGCCCAAACCAAGCCTCCACAGAATCCCATTAAATAAATCTGTTCATTGATACAGTGAAACCTTAGTGACTTTTTGCTAGGTCTGGAAGTACTGAATCAATGCTTATGTAAGAAGGTTTTTCATATTTTTTATTATGTTCTTGTTCTTTAATTTGTTTATGAAGGTGAAATAAGACTCAGAAGTCTTACTAAAATTCATAAAACCTCTTATCCTATCAGGACAGAGGCCCACAGCATGGCAGAAATGGGCTAGTGTCTGTGGAGATAGGTCAGTCCCACCCTTGCTCAGACCAGTCACAGCAGGTCGTGCAGGGTCAAGTCCAAATGAGATTGATTGTGTCCAGGGACAGAGGCTTCACAACTTTTCTGTGCAGCCTGTTCCAGTGTTTAACCACTTGCACAGTAAAAATATGTCTTCTTTTGCTTATGAAGAATTTCATACATTTCAGCTATGTGTCAGCTTGTGCCTGTTGCCTCTTGTCATGCCAGAGGGCATCACAGAGAAGAGACAGTCTCCACCCTCATGAGGTTTTTATATACATGTCTAAGATCCTTCGGAGCCCTCTCTTCTCCAGGCTAAACACTACCTACTTTCTCTTTTGTTGTGTAAGAAAACTACCTTCATTTTTTTTTTTTTTGTAATTAAATCTGCTTCTGCTGTAACTCATAGTGCTATTTGTTTCATTTGCCTACTAATAGCTAATTTACTTTCAAATGTATACAGGTATTCCAATTAAGTTAATTATCTAAGTTCTGTCTCCTTTTAAAGAAAGACAGCATATTTGTGTTTTTCTTCCATTCTCATTCATTCCCTAGGAAATCTCAGAGTGACTCTCCAGTGATTCTATCAGTTTAATAGACCATTTTTAGTATTCTAAGGTTATACTTATCTTCTTAAAGCTATTTCAAAGTATCTGAGTATTTTAAATATTCTCTGATCTTGTCCTTTCCTCTTCCTGGTTGAGATATTTTTTTGCTTTAACTACAGTGATTAATGGGAATAATGGGACTAAAAATAAATATGCGTTTTTAATTACTTCTGAGTTCTATTATTTTGGAATATGAGATTAGTAGAGCCATGTTCTGCCAAAGCTGAATATTTAATGAAAATGGCTTGCATTAGTAGTAACAATTATTGCTAGTGATAGTACTCTCTGATGCGTTTTTTTCCACTTCTCCTTAGAAAGAAAAGAAAGGACGAGAGCACTTGGGCAGTACAGAAATGTGCAAGGCACTAATTGAGACCAATTCATCTCTGAATGTTCTACTGGTGGGATGATTTAGCATAGTTATGCTTAGTTTCACTCTTTTGTTCTCTGCAGTGAATTTTAAAGGGAGCTGACTGAGCCAAAGGGAAAGCAGGAAAAAACTTTTAAAACCAGAATAGCACAAAACACATAAAAAATAACTCAAATTGATGATAACTCAATTTCAAGTCCTCTGTAAGGAGCTGCTTGTTAGGAAAAGGCCCTAAAAACCTCTGAGTTCACTGAGACTGGAAGCTGCCTTTCTTGTTCATGGCAGCAGATCACTAAGATACAGACAAGAGGAGCTCGGCTGAATGGCAGAAACAGAAAGGAAGAATGCTGTATGTCATCACAGGAGTTGCCCCAGCAGCACAGTAAAGAAAAATAAAGGTTTATTTTTAACAATTTGACAGAAGTTCAGATACATAATAGGAAAGTAGCAAATAATTTTCAGAGATTTATTTCCTGTTTCATATCAACTGACTCTTTTCTTGACAAAGACTCTGCATACAAGAAAACCAGTAAGTTAGCTTGGCATAGGCTTCAGACACCACAACTTAATTTCAGAATTGCATACTCTGAAGTGTAGCACAGACAATTAACGACACTTGGATTTGTTCCAAGTTTGTAATATCAGTCTTCTAAGGAAGTTTCTGGTTTTTTTTGCTTGATGAAGATACAAGACCTTTCCATCCTGCAGAGTGAGAAAAAAAAAGAAATTAAGGAAAACCACTATTCAGTGTAAGAACACATTCTAGCCCTTTCTTCATAAAATAGAATACTTTGAATTCATGGAGTGGTACTTCTTGGCTCATCACAGAACTTCTCTCAGAATTTCAATGCAATATGGCTAACAGCCAGAAAACTATCTACATCCTTTTTCCTTTTCCCACTGAACAGAAGTTTGAGCACAGAGTTACTGTGCATTCAGATCCACCTTTTATATAAAATACAACATGATGAAATATTTGATTTCCTAGACTTTCAAATGTGAATACTTTTTGTGGTTCAGAAACCTTCTTATTCCCATCTGCCACTTCTTGTTGCACCAAGAAGTTAAGTTTTCTCTTTCTCTATTCAGGTGGTTCAGAGTACCATCTGTGCTTGTTTGAGGACTTGCAAATACCAAAAGTTTGTCGAAATGCAGATAAGTAAATACTAAAAAAAAAAAATAAAAAAAAAACCAAAAAAAACCCCAACAACCCCCATATCATAACATATCATGAAGAAATAGAAAATTTGCCAATCTACTAAGGAAAACTTTTCATACAATAGTTGCTTTTCTCTTTATAAAAACTTTCAGTTTATTTAGCAAGATGCATGTTAACAAAAGAGAAATTTTTCTTTGTTTTTTAAATGTAGTCTGTGATGTTTTATGGGACAAGACTAACCATTCCTCTCCCATCTTAAATGCCACCTGCGTACTATATTGAACTTCCTTAAATATTAACTACCTTCTTCTCACTGGGATCTCAGAGCTCTTCTATCAGTTGTGTGCTGTGTAGTTATTTTATCTCTCAAAATTTACTTTTTCAGAATATGAGTGAAACAGTATGAAACAGTATGGATAGATATGAATATTAAATGCAAACATTCATGCGATGACTTCATACTCTTTGCAGTCATATAAGAAAATCTAGGTTATGCCTTTTGCATGCATACAGATAATTGAAGTAATCTCACAGTGACATCACAGTAGCATAGGAGTACTGATTCTTGCAAACTGAAGGTCCAGTGGAGATGGAAGAAGAGATTGCAATAAACAATTGATTTGAAAACTAGGTAGATGTATTAAATAATTACTTTTTTTTTTTAATGCTCATGTGTGTTGAATTATGGAAAGTAATTAGTTTGAAAACTGTTTAAAGTAATTACTTATCATGGTCTAATATTCCTAAATTGTAGAATTCATTGATGAAATATGCCGCATATCTTCTTTTGAGCCTTAATTCTGACTGTTAGATTGCCTTTATCAGTCACTCATCAGAATGGTTTTAATCCATAGAATGAGAAACTGAAGAGAGTAAGATAGGGTAGCTCAAGATAAAGAAATGAAATCATAAACCTAAATCTCCTAGGAAATGATTTCTCACCTTTGTACTGAAAGACTCAAAAAGAAATAAAATATAAGTGCAAACTGTATTTCTAAGGCTGAAATGGTTTATCATGTTGTGCTTACAACTCACTTTCAAGGACACTGAAGTCAGATATGGTGATCTCTGTGTTAGTGAAGGTTGGGTTTGGCTGTGTCACAACTCATTTGAGAAAAGAAAAAGCTGGAAGGGGTTGCAGAATACTAAACTATGAATTTTATTGTCAGAAACCTATTATTTCTATTTTAAAACCTATGTATCTGCTTCAGTTTTTTACTTCTGTCATCTCTAGGCAATCCTAAACCACTCACAAAAAAGCTGTAGATTTGTTGCTAGTGTAGGAACAAAATGTACAGAATTCCTAGTAACAGACTGACTTATTATTCTGTTCATTTAATAAGCCACCTGCATTAATTTAGAGCTTGAGCTGCAGTGGTTTCTGCACTACATTTAGTGCTGAAATTCAAGACAACGGTTTGATCAAATGATTGTTTTAGCCTTTTTATGCATTCATTATTGGCTGCTATCTGGGACTATGGATAGTTTAAGAGCATTTAGGTCTTGCAGCTGTGAGAGTCTATGAACTAGAAAGCTTACATGAGAGTTTAGTCCTAAAACTGCTGATCAGGTAGTTTTGTCTTTCTGTCTGTCTGGGGAGGTTTCCTCTCCTGAATTTGCAGTGACTCCTAGATTTGATTAAGTATACAGCTGATAGGTTAAAGTAAATAATTAAGTAAGAAAGTAAATAAATAAAATTATCTTCAGGCAGTGGCAATCAGGTTTTCAGTAAACCATTAGGAATTCTATAGGATTTTATTAATGCTATTTAAAATCTGTGCTCTAGGATACATGCAATCATGGAATCATGTTGAGCTGGAAGGCACTCACAAGGATCATCAAGTCCAACACTTGGCCCTGCACAGGACAGCCCAAAGAGTCACACCAGCTGCCCCAGAGCATTTGTCCAAATGCTTCTTGAACACTGTCAGGCTTGGTGCTGACCACTGCCATAGGGAGCCTCTTTCAGTGCCCAACCACTGTCTGGGTGAAAAGGCTTTTCCTGATGTCCAACCTAAAACTCCCATGACACAACTTCAGGCCATTCCCTCAGGTCCTGTCTCTGGTCACCACAGAGTAGAGATCCATGTCTGCTCTGCCCCTTCTCTTCCTCTAATGAGGACGTTGTAACTGCAACGAGGTCTCCCCTCAGTCTCCTCCAGGCTGAACAGGCCAAGAGACCTCTGCCACTGCTCTTACAGCTTCCCCTCAAGGCCTTTCACCATCCTTTTTCCCCCCTCCTTTGGACACTCTCTGATTTTTTATATTACGGCACCCAAAACTGCTCCCAGCACTTGAGGTGAGGCCACCCCAGTGTAGAGCAGAGCAGGACAATCCCCTCCCTTGCCCAACTGATGCTGTGGCAGATGCTGTGCCTGATGCACTCCAGGACACGCTTGGCCCTCCTGGCTGCCAGGGCACTGATGACTCACATTCAGTTTATGGACTGAGGAACCATCCTATCTGTTAGGATGTAAAAGTGCCCTTTGATGTGAGACATGAAGTTACTCTAAGACAGCAAATCTAACCTACCTAGTGACAGGGACACACCCAGGTGCATTTTTCCATCAGGTTTCATGAAAACAGGTATTAGTAAACTACATAGTAATAATAATGAGAATTGTTTGAAACCTGATTCCAAAATTATCTTAAAACAGATTTAGAAAACTAGTTTATGACTTTCTTAGCATTGAAAATTGGCAGTGACCTTGGAGAAGACCACTGAAACCAGAGGAAGCCTATGATTGAAATTAGGGTTTAATAAAGTGGAAGGTGTGAACTGACAGCAAAATGATGTGAGAAAGCAGATTACAGAAAGAAACTCCTTGACAGAAACAGATGAATAATGTCCCAGATGGTATTACAGACGTTCACTGAAACCAAGGCTTATGATTTACCTTTAGTGTTTAGAAGTTTTTACACTAAAAATAAACTTCCTAAAAAGTGGTCTCCAGGAGCTAGAACACTGGGAGTTCAGTTCTCCTCTTTTCCTCAATAGGAATGCTATTTGATTGTCTTTTTATCTAGGCATATGGTAAGGATTATGACTTAGATAAACTGAAGTTGTGGCAAATCATTGAGACCATACTGGTAGATAATCCCAAGGTATCTTTAGAACCATTATTACTGAGTTTTTCAAAGATAAACCAAATTTATCTATCTAACTAGGGAGTTACAAAGTTCAGCCTAAACCAAGAATTCACATTAGGGCTATGTAAACTAGAACCTACAAAAAAGCAAGATCAACAAATTTCAGACAAGACCAAAAATGAGTTCAGAATACTGAAGGTTTAGTGAAAATTTAGGACAGCCACTAAACTCAGTTTTAGGTTTAATAAACTAGAAATTGTTACTGTGCGATAAGAAAGTCACAGCAAAAGAGATAACAAAAAAGTATTGACAAATTTGGTGCTGGATGTCTTGGACATAAAGTGACCCAGTCTCCTGGACTGACAATAAATGCCTGGTGGTGAAGCAAGACCAGAAGAAATCTCAATAAACAGTTTTTAGATTTCTCACTGAAAAGAACAAACCATTTAAATGTGTCTAGAATCTTGTAGAAATTTGGAGTTAAGATTCAGTTAGGGTTTAAGTTGATTAAATTTGGAAATTAATGTGTGAAAGTAAGAAAGTCCTTGAAAAGATTACACCAGAGAATACAAGATTTTAGTTGTTAAGATTAACAGTGAAAAAAATGGTATGAAGTATTTCTGAGCCTGAGAGAAGCCCAGATTTTGTGAGAGACTGCATTTCTGCAACTATGAGGAGAATTTAGAATTTCAATGTTGTAAGAAGATATGGAATTCCTGGAGCAACAAAAACATGTCCACGGAAATCTGATCCAGGAGAACAACTAGGACAAGATTAGGAATGGCATCTTGAATGTAACCCAGAAAGAGTCTGCAAAATTGTCATGAGGTTTCTCAAAAAATAATGAGCAATGACAATTTGAGGAACACTGTGTGATGAAGCAAGGGTAGAGTATGAATCAAAGGAAAAGCCTACGTAAAGATGTGGTTTATTGCACAAAAAGTAAATGAGATAAGGGACAGCTTGCAATTAAATGCAATGTGATGTGAATGAGAAGTTTGGGACACCTGTGAGTATGCTAAAGTAAAACATTTGAATAAGCTATTTGTCTTTTTCTATGAGAAACTGATGAAAGGTTGTTGTGGTTTGACATTGGCCAAACACTAGGCAACCACGAAAGTCATTTGCTTACTCTCTCTTGCTACAGTTGGGTAGAGGAGAGGGAAAAAAATTAATGAAGGGCTCATGACTTGAGATAAGGATGGGGAGAAAAGATACTCTAAGGGCAAAACGGGTTCAAATTTAAAGTTATAAAGTAAATGTATTATTAACAGAGTCAAAGGAGGACAATGAAAAGTAAAATAAGCCCTTAAAACACCTTTTTTCCCCCAGCTCCTCTCTCTTTCCCACTGAAAGGAGACAGGGCATGAGGGTTTTGGTCAGTTCAGCACTTGAGATCTTTTTCTGTTCACTCAGGGAGAGGAGTCTTTTTTCTGTTATGCCATGGGGTCCTTCCCACGGGAAAGCAGTCTTTCCTAAACTTATGTAGGTCACTCTTACATGGGGTGTAGTCTTTTAAAAGACAGGCTGCTCTAGTTTGGAAGCAAGAGCTCTCTCTCTATCTCTGGAAGAAAGGGCCCCCTCTCTCTATTTGGGTCTCCCACTGGATCACAGCCCCTCAGTCATCCACCTGTTCTGGCATGAGCACTTTTCCCACAGGCTGCGAGTGCATCTCTGCATCCCCCATGGACTTCATGCATTACAGGAGGACAGTTTGTTTCACCATGGTCCTCACCATGGCCTGCAGAGGAATCTCAGGCCCAACATCTGGAGCACCTCTTCCCCCTCCTTTTTTCCACTGACCTTGGTGCCACCATGTTGTTTTCCCTCACATGTCCTCAGTTTTTAAAAGAAAAAGCAGCTGCTTGTAGGTACCATTGTCAACAAATTCCACTAATTCAAAGATTTTTGCAAGATCCCATAGCAATGAGAAGTGGATCTTGTCGTAGGTAAATACCTCGTCATGTTTCTGCAGCTGGCCAGGTGGCCCTGCTGCCATCACGCAAGCAGTAGTGGCTGCAGTGGCACTGATGCTATATAACACCTCTCTTCATGCAGGCTGCTGGGAAGGGAAAGCCACTGCTGCTGGCCCTGCCCTTTTTGCCCATAATGTGGTTGGCTAGGAGCAGCCAGGCTGGCAAGGCTTACTGTGGGCCACACTGAGGTGGCAGCGGCCGTGGTGGCGCATTGCTGCAGGCCACGCTGGCGTGGCGGAGGCTGTAGCAGTGGCTGTGGCGCCTCTCCCCTGGGAAATAACTGCACACACATTGTTTTGATTTTCTCCTTAAACATGTCATCACAGAGGTGCTACCAACCTCTCTAACTGGGCCAGCAGCATGTCCATCTTCAGAGCCATCAGAGATTGGGCTCTGTCGGACATGGTGGAAGCTTCTAGTAGCTTCTCACAGAAGCTACCCCTGTGGCCTCCCCTGCTACCTAAAACCAGGCTGTGTCAAACCAACACAAAGGTTCAAAGTAGATTACCATTAAGGTAGAATAAAAAGTGTTCTTAGGATAATGCCCAAAACATTTTTAAGGGATACACTTATTTATGGTGTGTACTTCTTAACTCAGATTCTTGATGGGACAGTTTGTGGTGATGCTCATGAATGGTATGACTCATGAATGTGGGAACTGGTAGTGAAAATCATGATCAGTGGCAGTTTTGGCTGTAAGAAACAGGGAATAATGGATTTCATGATCCTGACAGGATCAAGTAGAAGAGCAGATCCCTGGACACCAGGAGAAAGAAAAAGTAGCTCTTCAGTAGAACGGGATAGAGCTCTGAAGGACAAAGGAATTCAGTTATATAGGATAACATCCTCTACCTTCAAGACAGGTCTATCCCAACATTCAGGGCAACACCCAGGCATATCAGGAGACTAAACATACCAGGTGTGGCTAAGGGAACTTATGATTGAGATTCATTGCAGAAGGGTGTATACAAAAGCTGGAAGTGAGGACAGACTATAATTCAAGTCAAGGAACTTGACTTGACAATAAACCTTACATCAAACAAGTGTAGACATAACAGGATGCATCTGAGAACGCTAAGAGAACTTGCTGTTCTTGACCATCTCTGAATAACTTACAAAATCTCTTACGGTTGGAGAAAGGAAAATGTAGCAATCAGCTTCAAAATTTGGAAGAGAAAGATTTCAGGAACAGGATGGATAGTTTCACTCTTGTGCCTGGGAAAATGATAGAATAAGTCATCTTGGAAGCCATTCCTGGATACATGAAAAGAGGGCTTCTGCAAATTGTCAGTGTGAATTTATCGGGAGTAAGTCAGGTAAGTGGATGAGAAGGAGCTGTTTTCTACCTTGTAGAAGGTCTATCTTGACTTTTGCAGGTGTTTTGATCAAGTCTCCTGTAGAATTCTTGTAAGCAGGATGGCATGTTAAAATCTAGGTAGTTGACCTACCATCTCTAGGTGAAAAATCGGCTTAATCAGTATAGAGGTTAATGAGTCAGAATCTGTGTTGAGGTTGGAAGTAGAGCTCTCTAAGTCTATCCTGGAACCTGTTCTGTTTAGCATCTTTATCAATGGCCTAGATGACAAAGTGAAATGGCCTTTATCAAGTTTTGAACAAGAGATGGATGTGGGTACAGTCCATAAAATAAAAAAGCAGAGCTGCACATGTGGGAGGACCAGACTGATTGTCCCATGAAATGAAAAGATGTAGAGTACTGCATCACTGTCAAACCTGGCAGTAACTCTGCAGGACAGCTCCTTTGGGTCCTAGAATCATTTTTTTTTCAGTTGAAAAAGATCTTTAAGATCAGTCCAACTGCTGGAAGCATGAAACTGTGAAGAAAATAAAAGTTCAAACATGATGGGACCCATGGTGGTCTGAATGGACACTGAAACCAGGTGGAGATCAGTGGTTTGTGGTGCCATGGCATCAGAAAAGAACGTGTAGTGGAGTGAAAGCTGTGCGGTCTTGTTCTTTCTGCTGATATCAAGGAATGTTTTGTACAACTGCTACCAAAATATACATCCTACATATTTCATACAATCTGACCAGAAGAATGAAAACTTAGACCATGGTTCCACCCAGAGTATACCTAACTGGGGGCTGAGAACTTGACATGGTCTTTCACAGGGGTACATGTGGGAGGGCAAGGGGCAGCAAGCAGTAGCTGAAACATGGGTGGCTCAGGCTGGAGATAAGGAAAAACCACTCACAGTGAGGAAAATTATGCAGCCTAGAGAGACTGAAATCTATGCCCCTGGTGGCTTCCGGACTGTACAGAAACTTGGTCTGTTGATTCTGCACTGTTGATTCTGCTTTGGGTGGGAGTCTGGCTAGAGATCTCTCACAGTCTACTCAAGCCTGTGTGAAGAAGTGATTCTAGATATTTCCCAGGGCATCAGTGAGCACAGTCTAAGGCTTTTGTTATGTTTTAGTAAACAAGAAACTCTGAGAGACACGAATGCAGCATTTGAAATTAGATTCCAAATTAGGTTTAAGATGGGAGTCATTAAATGTCCGTCTTGATGTGTAATTCATATGTTTGAACTGTGAGCCTAGGTGTGTGAGCCTAAATTAAGGACTGGTAAATGAGAAGCTCTGGAGTGACAATAAGTTGTCACTGGTCATTAGATTTCCCAGGGGAAAAATTAAGACTGTCACCACTCTGAGTATATTGATCTAATCAAGCTTTTGCCTAGTGCTAGGTTTTGAAGATGTGTATTCTTCAGTGTGACAGTATGAGCACAATAAAAATGCATGCCACAAAATAAATTTAGAACAGGAACCGCTTGGTTTCTCAGTGTAAAAATTAGATGAGATATTCCACATAATACCAATAAACCTAATTTAGTCTTGGGATTATTGTTGGGGATTAGTAGACTCTCCAAAATGTCTGCAAAAATATCAGATAAAACCAGAATCCAAAAGAAAGAATAGTATGATACCTGACAGTATTTTCATGGTTGAAACAGGAAATATTATACTCCATTACTACTGAACATTATGCAAAGTCATAGTTCACCTTTACTGTAGTAGAAGATGTAACTGTCACTAACACTGTCAACTCAGTTCAGTTGTGTAAACAAAGGGAACCATTTTCACCTGAGATACTTGATACCATGCTTCTTGGCCTCTGGCTGTCTCTCCAGAACGGCAAAGGTTTTGTCTCAAATCTGGATTGTAGGTTGTATCTGCTAGCCAACAGCAGATGTGATAATAGAGTTAGAGCCAACTTTGTATTTAGGACTCAATAAAACAGATTATGTGGAACAAAATTTAGCCTCATTACCAAAATTATTAAGAATATTAGCCATTAAGGTTCTAAAGGAGACTGTGAGTTGGGCTTCTGTAGGGCCCTACTGCACGTTGACTAACCTAGAGCTAAGATTTCATAAATTTGAAGTTAATCTATACTAAGAGTTCCAGTAACAATCAAATCCCAAAGTGAGCTTAGAACAGCAGATTCATTTTCATGTTTGGCTGTCGTAAAACCCAGCAGTGTATTAAAGATAAGGATAGAGTTTGTACTAGAGTTTAGATAAAAGGGTCACATTAAATTACTATAATTTTGGACTTTTCTACCAGAGTAAATTGTTAAAACGTGGTGGTATATTTCCCTGTGGATTTTTCTGGTCATGTTTTGGCAACATTCTCTGTTCTGAGTATAAGACAGTGCTGTACTGATATAGGGCTGTACTAAAAGCTGTGGTTTACAGACATAAGAGAGGAACAGAAAAGGAATCTCCTTTTGTTCTTTAAGCAGAAAAGGAGAAGAAAGAGGTATTCTTCTTCCATAATGAACTATTTGGAGAGAAATCGGATGCCTAAATTTCAATTAAAGATATGGAGAATTTCCTATATTAGCTTTGATCCTAGTGCTGCGATTAGGATCGTGTTTGGTCCAACAGTTTTCGATAAGTAGATTCATTACAAGATCTAACAAAGGCCATAGCGTTCAATCAAGTCTGGTATGACGGTAAGATTAGTACAGAAGCAAAGAAGTATATTGGATATAGACAGGACTTTTAAATTTTGGTGAGGTAAGAAGGGCTGATATACCCAAGTATATAATGCTAGCATTATTAGGAAGCTTAGAACTCAGTTTAGCAGGTGCTAAGAGCTAGAAATACTGCCTGTCATGAAAAGACAGGTGGACTCACATTAGAGCTGAACTTGAGCAGCCTTTTGCTGTTATAATCAGACCTGCCAAGTATCGTTAGAGCTCTTACTGAGGTTGGGGCTTAGTCAAGAGTCTGGTCGAGCAGCACACACTGAACTGGATTTATTGCCTCATCCAAACTCTCTTACTGAGTTAGGGTTAGGGCTATATTCATGTTTGGCCCCCTGGATGAACTCAGGGGCTGCTGAGTGTCATGGAGTTTAAATTGGTGGCAGAACTGGTGTGAGTAAAATTAAGTGTGTTGAGCTTAGAAACAGAGTCTGGCAGATGAAGTGGGGATTATGCAAAGGTCAGAACTCAGAATCTGAGTAACAAAGATTGGTTTACTGGTGTATGCTCAAATGTCAGTCAAACTTGATAAGGTTCCAGATTTGACATGCTATATGATTAAGTTTTTTTCTGGCTCATTAACTATTACTGGACTAGACAGGGCTGACAAGTTGTGTTTGGGAGATGGCAGGTTCACTCTCAGACACCAGGTTTTGTTGTGGTGTGACATACCCAGGTTCAAATTCTATATGTTTATGTCCTAAACTCACGGGAGCAAGGGGGTAGATGTTGCTGTCGTGTGCAGTGTGTGCTCCTGCTATAGTATTTTTTTGGTGAAAAAATGTAGTTCGGATGAGAAGGAAAGTTAAATGCTTGTGTCTCTGCTTACCATTCCAGGAACATAGCGTCAGCTAAGGAATTAGTCACTGAATGCAAGACAGGAAGATTTGTTGGTGTTTTCCTTGATGGCTGCTTCTGCTGATTACCTTCAGGGAGGCAAGTGCTGGAAAGAGTAATTATCTCTGTAATCCTAACCAGATTTCCTGATCATCCTTTTACTGCAATATGAATAACATTGTTCCAGTCTCTCTCAGAAGTATTAGTCACTTCTCTTAATGATGACACACTCACCACTGGCAAAGCTTTAGAGCACACTAAAAGCATGTCCATCAAGGAGCTAATAAAAAGCACCCAGCTGCTCTGGTAGAAGGAACTGAATTGCAGGAGAAGGCGGCGTGGCTATCCAGAATGCTCTTCAGGAACAACCTAAAGGCACATTTAATTAAAATTACTTCTGTTAAACTCCTGACTACTCTTCAGTAAAAGACCATTAGGATGAGGCAATCGTGAAATGTTTTTGACAGAAACCAGACATTCTTTGGCAGAAATAGTTGGCATAGTGAAGGAGCAACCCAGCATCAACAAACTAATATACTGGTATTGTGAATTATCCTGTAAAAAACTGTCTACTCATATACTCTTCTATGTTCTCTCCCATACCATACCCCTAGTACCACATTGCTTTTCTCAGGTGTGGAAACCCACAGAAAACCCTCAGAATGGCTATTGTATTCCCTTGTGTTCTCCTGAAATATGGGGGATGCTGCAGTACTGCAGTACTGCTAGATGGAATTTCAATAAAGCCTGCTGTTTTAGGAAACTAAAAATGCTTTGGTGTAAGAACCACTGAAGAGAAGGACATTTTCATTTTATAGATGCAAATTAAACATTTGGCTGTCAAATAAAGAAACAATTCAGCAAGTTATTAAGAAAGAAATAATTATCTCTGTAAGAGTTCATGGAAACTTATACAAGAATAACTCCAAAAGGGTTAGTTATAAATATAGAGTATCTTTCAGTATTTTGAGGTGATGCTAAATTCAGACCTGTTCAATGAAACTGGAAGTTGACTTGATTATGAGACACTACTGCTCTAAAAAGCCCAGCTATTTTTTTAAAGTAAATTGAAACTGCTGTCATGAAATCAGAAAGAGATGCAGGAAACCAAATTAGCCCAATAAGAATGCAACAAGAAAACACTAATATGAATTGTAGGTGGAATAGGTACTTACTGCCTGTCATTTGGACATCTTCCTTGCATTCTGTAAAGTCCTAAAGATAGCCAACTGGTAGATACATACATTATATTTGGCAGAAACCTAGCCAAATGACATTCCCCCTGATGCTGCAGAGAATTAAAGTCTGTAGTTACAGACTTCCAATGCTCATAAGGAAAGCAAAAGGACCTTTGGAGGTCTGTTTATGATTAGTAAGATCATATGATATGCATACATTTTTAAGATTGCTTAAGAGAAGGAGACAAGCAGAGAGAATCTGGAACATCTCAGTGAACATGTGTCATGGTTTTAAATCCATCTGGAGATGAAACATCACAGAGACACTTGCTCAACTCTGCTTCTCTTCCCCCCTCACTGCACTGGAATTGGGAAGAAAATCAAAGTAAAACTTACATGTTGAGATAAGAAAAGTTTAGTAATTGAAAATTAAGTAAAATAATGGTAAACAATTAAAATAAGGTTAATAAAATCTGAGAGAACCAAGTAATCCACAGTACAGTTGCTCACCACTCAATAACTGATGTCAGATCTCCCTTCCCGAGCCCAGATCAGCCCCTTCCAGGTAACTCCCCCCAGTTTATATACTGGGCATGTTGTTCTGTGGTGTGGAATATCCCTTTGGACAGTTCCAGTCACCCGTCTTAGCTGTGCTCCCTCCTAGCTTCTTTTGCTCACCTGCTCACTGGTGGAGCATCAGCCAAAGTAAAAAAGTCCTTGATATAGGATAAACACAACTTAGCACAAGCCCCAAACATCAGTGTGTTACCAATGCCATTCTCATTCTGTACTGAAAACATAGAGTGGAACAACTACTGAGAAGAAATTAACACTGCCTGAGCTGAAACCAGCACAGCATGAAATCACAAACTCTCAATAGAAACATTTGAATAACAGAATGAAAAAACCCAGACTCCTTCAGACTCTAGGGCTTTGCTTGTATCTTTGGTACTATAGCACATTGGCAATAGATCAAACTGCTCAGGTAATGATAAA
Organism: Eopsaltria australis; assembly: GCA_034509425.1. Classification (NCBI taxonomy): domain Eukaryota; kingdom Metazoa; phylum Chordata; class Aves; order Passeriformes; family Petroicidae; genus Eopsaltria; species Eopsaltria australis. The sequence continues at coordinate 16,766 of JAVTVJ010003250.1, forward strand.
TTCACTGTATGTTAGAAAAACTCTGTTTTTTCTCTTATACTTTAAGCAAGTTTGCCAATTTCACTAACATAGAAAAAGAAAAGGTTGTACTAAGAAAAACATACTTTGCGTGAAGTACTAGTGGTGAAGCAGAAGTGTTCTACAGAAGCTTAGAACTACAATATTTTTGCAGACATATGCCTGAAAGGAAAAGAACAGCAGCTAGTGTGTTAATGCAATTTGTGCTCTTGCAAAGACTCCAGAGGGTGAGACCACACAGGTTTTCTTAAACTAAGTGAACAGGTGAGCAAAATACATAATTTCTGAAGACCTATATCAGAGTAACTAAAATAATTTAAATCACTTCAGAGGCTTCCATCTGTAGCTGCTGTGGATGTGTCCTTAGAAACCTCAGGGGGAGAAGACTTAGAAAAGGAGAAAGATAACTGGTGGAGAAAGTTCCAAGGAGATAGGAAACCCCTGGAAGGTGAAGTGACCATGGTTTAACCCAGGACAAACCAGAGTAGCCATCCCTAGTGTCCATCATCTCCTCCCTCCCCCTAAGAGCCTTTGTTCTATTCCCTGTTATCTCCTGGGCCCCTTTCCTTCCCTATCCCATAGGACCAAATACCCTTAGACCTTCCCTATACTCCCCCAAACCCCCTGGTGATTGGTGGTACATGGTAACTCTTAAGTCTGGGTCTGAGGGCCCCTCGCTCTCTTGGACCCTGCCTCTCCTCTGTGTGAAGACTCTGCAATAAATCCACTCAGAATTAAAGGCACACCAAGAGCCCTCTCGTTATTCATCTTCAGCTGATAGCTAAACTGGATCGTTCCTGCACCACACCGCAGGCCGCAGTTTCTCTGGCTAAGTGTTTATGGGACGCTGCCAGAGTGCCCTGGGGACAGGGGCACTCCTGGAAATACAGCCAGCTGGAATCTGTCGTGGCAACGCCAGGCTGGACAGAAAAACCAGCGAGCTATATCCATCTTCTTGGTAGAGCAGTTGTCTTTAATAGTTTTGCCTTTAATTTAAAAAATAAAGTTCTAGTCCATTTTCAAGGGAGAATCTAGTCCAAGCTCAAGGGAGGTCAGTGAGGTGTTTATCTTTCCTTGGAGATTTTTGCCTAGTGAATCTAGAAGATATAGAATGATGGATATTATACAGACATTACATGTTTTCTGTGTTATTTTTACTATAAGAAAATATCTCCGTAGAGTTTTCTTGATTTTCAGGATTTAAATGAGAAAAATAGTAGCACTTTTCTGTTCTTTCTTCGCTCTAAGGATAAATATATGTATACAGATAAGTAATGTATATGTAATAATAATGCATATATACAGAGCTTCACGGAGTTTCACAGAATAGTCTGAATTGGAAGGGTCTCATAAGGATCCTCCAGTTCAACTCTTAAGTGAATGGCCCATAAGGAGATTGAATCTGTGACTTTAGTGTTATTATATGCCTGTGTATGTGCACATATATTGGTAAATTTGTCTATCTACCTATTCATAGGTAGCTTCACATACTTTTTTTTTTAAGTAGAGGACCCAGGACTGGTCACAAATATCTAACTGGCTCCCTACAGCTGCTTCAGATTATTTGACATCTGTTGTGAGTTTATAAAGCATGGATTATGCACTCTAGGGCATTGTTAGGAAGAAAAGGGACCTCCTAAAGATCATTTGAATGCTGTATGTAAAGTTACCCCAAAATTTCTTCCAGATGGCAATAAACATTTGAAGTTCTATTGCAGTCCTTTATAATGACCACACCTATTTTGCCAACAGTGATACCTGAAACAGTCGTTTAAGAAAGCAACACTTAAAGGAAGAAACTTCAGCTAATGAAAAAAACTTAGTTTTTTCAGTCTTGAAGAACAGAGTTGTATTATAAGCATACAAGGAACTCATTAAACTCATAGAACTGAAGGAACTCAGAAAAGGAACTATTGTGGGTGAGCTTGAGTACATTATTTCTTGAAAATACACACATTATTAAAGGATATATGTCAAACGTTCTTTGACCTGTTGTGGTCTGCCGCGGTTGCCGGTGTTCGGGCTGGTCAGCTAGCCCCAGGGTCTTTGGCTAGCGACCCGTTGGCGTCTGCAGCCAGCGTCCCTGACGGCCGGAGTGCCGGTCCGCTGCCGCGGGAATTGATGCATTCCCAGCTGCAGGTAGCTCTTAGAGAGCGAGCTATCTCTATAGAGGCCAGAGAGTTCGGGGGGGATCTCCTGCCTAGAGTAATAGAGACACAGAGGTGTAGGGTCCAACTGCGCTCTGGGCGTCTAGGATCAGAAGACCCTGAATAGCTCAAAGCACAGACCTTTATTGTGAGGGCATTATCCAACCATCAAACACCAGGAGGGAGGAACCAGGGAGGGACCAGGGGACAAGGACCAATGGCGGATAGAGAGGGGAGGAGAGGGGGTAACAGACAACCAAGGGGTACAATCAATTACCGAATGGAACAGAACCTTCTAGAACACAAGAATGATTGACAGGAGAGTGGCAGGTGCTTAAACTAATGGAGGAAAAGGGAACCACCCCTCAGAAACTCAGCCCACTTGCGGGGCAAAACCACCTGTGTCTCCTCCCCAGGGGAGACTTTAAACTTGGGCACCTTTATTCCACAGCTTCTCAGAGGGGACCGAGCCCTTCGGGACCTCAAGCACCGCCACAATGGTCTGTTATTCATTTCACCAAGCAGCGTCTACCTCAGTGCAAAAGCTTTATGTGTTTGTGTGTGTGTGTGTATGCACAATGTTTGTATGTAAGACAGTACATATGCTTGGTTTAGGCACATTCAAATGTTACAGGAGTGAAAGCTCATACTGAGCTGGAAAAATTTAAGAGCTTGGGTTTTACTTTTGAGAAAACGCGGAACAAGACAAAGAAAAGGCAAATGTTATACTCCATTTATTTTCATTAGAGTAAGAACAGTGAAAGTAAAAATAGATCAAAAACTGCTTTCAAAGATTGATGAGATGTTATTCTAACAGTGTAAATGCCCTACATACACTAAGACTGTGGTAAGTAACTGTATTTTAGATGATAATAAAAATTGTCTCTCATCAAAAAAGGAAGATGTTTTCCAGAATTTTTGGATTTCAGCTCAGTGAAAACAACAGTCAAACTGCCTGCTGTGCCTTTAGGAAGTCTGGGCAAATGGCTACTAGGCATACAAAGATGGCCTGTGCATCCCTTACAAGGCTGGTATGATAGAGTTCAGTGTGGGGGCATGACAATCACATCAGCATGATGGATGGGTGTCATCGCTGGGAACCACTTCCTCTGCATAGTCTCAGTGAGGCCAGAACATCCAGGGTGTGTCAAACTCACCTTTCTGTGCAAGCCACATGTGCAGCGTATTCAGGCTGATTGCATCCACTGGACATGCTCTGCCCAGCACCTTCACTGTTATTTTCATCTGGAATTTCCTCAGTGAAAGACACCTTTGCAGGACAGTCTCATCTGTGAGAAACAGAAGGAAAAAACACCCTGAAGAGGTGCTCCAGCATATCTTATGTAAGATAGAGTTAATTGCTACGAAGGTTAGGGAAATGATGAGTACACTAATGAGGCCCTGGCCTGAGTACTGGCATCACCATATTGATATAAGAATAAGATGTTCTTGCAAACACATGCATAAGAGTACTGGGGAAGGAGGACAGTCTTAACAGTTCAGGGGCATAGAATTTAGAAATCAGAACATTTTATTTTCATGTTTCCTGATCTTTTAAGTTGTGTTGATATCTACTGCACTTTAACACTACCTGATCAATTTTAAACTTAGAAATGTTATAATAGATGAAAACTTCTAGAGGTAGTTATAAGTGGATTTAGTTATCTAATCCTTCAGGGAAGACTTTAATAAAAAAAAATGTAGTGTGCTAGTATTTATATTCAAATTCTGAAGCTCATATCTTTCTTATCTAAGACACAAGTTGATCATAGTCTTCATATATGAAATGTTTACATCATTCTCCTAATGTGATATTTTAAGACTGGTGCTAGGATCTATTTTTCATAAAGTAGCTCTTTAATGAGCTATTCAAGACATGAGACGCCTGGATTCTGTGTGAACCTCAACTTGAGAAAACTTACAAATCTCACTTTTCTGATAAAGGCTGTGGATTGTTCTAAGCAAATGGCACTGCTATTCCTGCTCTTGGACCTCTGACACTGTAGAAAGGGACAAGAGAGTAAAATTCAGAGCACTTAAAACCTGTGGTAGAAATCTAAGTTCATGGCTTTTACATCCCTGGGTAAACCCTGATAGTAGGCCTGGCTCACGCCCTGATGTGTGTATTTTACTTATCCGTCAGTGAGAATAGGTATGCAGCTCAACTCTCAAGAGTCAACATCAGGTTATTTTTATCTTTGCTGTTCTAATAGACATCCAATTTATCCCCAGGAACTAGAGACTAAAAGTGAGCTAAACTCCCCCCCAAATATGTGCATCATTCAGGAAGCCTTAGGAAAGAGAAGAGGCTGAGCTGTGCAAAGATTTGAATTTCCTTATCTGAGTCCTAGGGCAGGATCTCAACTACATCCCAACAGCAGCATGCAGGAGAAACTCTGTTTTGCCCCTGGAAAACTGCTGAATGAGGAGGAAGAATGGAGATGGTGCTGTCCAACTTCAGATTTAGCTGCACAGCAGTGCCTCATTTAGATGATGTGCCTGAACGGTATATCAGCAGAACCCATGAGAGCTGAGATTCACAGCTGTCCTTCAGGGTAAGCCTGCTTCCTGTAGCAAAGAAAGGAGATGGAGATGTAACAATGGAGGAGGATGCTTTCCATTTGTGTGTAAGCCTGACTGGGCTAAATTTATTTTAATAAGGAGCAACACTCCATACTCCCTCTTCAAACTGTAGAGCTGTTATTTAATACCAGCGCTTTTTAGATACGTCTCAGTTTTGCATTTAGTGTTATATAACACAAGTGATATTATTTGATAACCACTGGAGACAGAATAAGATAGGAATCTGAGTGGTACTGTTGCTTAAGCTAATTTAGCTTTTGTTAACGTATACAGAATTTATTACATCAGAAAACACTGAAGGTGGGAGACTGAGCTGAATCAAAATATTTCACAGGTAAAATTGTGAAGTAGCAGATTGAAAAAACAACAGAATCACAGAACTGTAGAATTATGGAAGACCCTGAGCCGGAAGGGACCCATGAGGAGCATCGAGTCCAACTTATGGCTCCACACAAGTCAACCAAAAAGATGAATCATATATCTGAAAGCATTGTTGAAACATTTTTTGAACACCAACAGGCTTGGTGCCACAAGCATTTCCCTGTTGAGTCTGTTTCAGTGCTTGACCACTCTCTCAATAAAGAGCTTTTGGTTCCAGTATCTGTTCTAAATTTTTCCTTGATGTAACTTTAATTTATTCCCTCAAGTACCAGCACTAGACACCAGAAAGAAGAGATCAGCACCCCTCTCTCTTCTGCCCCTGGTGTGGATGTTGTGGACAATGATGAGGTCACCCCTATGCCTCTCCTACTCTGAGATGAACAAACTTAGTACCCTCAGCTGCTGCTCGTAAGTCACACTCTCTAGTTCTTTCACCATCTTTGTTGCCATGCTTTGGACACATTCTTATATTTCTCTATCCTGCTTCTGCTGTTGAGTCCAAAACTGCACACAGAGGCCCCACCAATACTGAGTATAATGGGACAATGACTCCTCTTGATGGTTAATGCATGCTGCTAGGATGTGATTGATCTTTTTGGCTGCCAGGACATATTGTTTACTCACACTGATCTGAGTATCATCCAAAACTCCCAGATGCCTTTCTGCAGAGCTGTGCTCCAACCTCTCATCCCTTGATCTATACGAAATCCAGGATTACACCATTCATGATGCAGAATCCGACATTTTGTCCTTGTTAGACTTCGTACAAGTGTGTGATTGTCCAGTGCTCTAAACTCTCTAAAGGTCTCTTCAAGACCTCTCTGCCCTGAAGGTAATAAATGGCTCCTTCTAATTCAATATTTTTGGCAATATTATTGAGCATTCTGTGTCTGTGTCCAGGGCAATGATGAAAAGAGTGAAGGTAACTGATCCTAAAATTAAGCACTGGGGAACACATTAGTGTCTGCTAGCAGTCAGATGTTGCCCCATTTACTGCAGTTCTCTTAGCCTGACCCTTTAGCTGATCAAGATGATAAAATTCTTGGGTGTTGCAGCAGTTGAAGCCACCCTGAGGGTGGCTGAAAGAAGAGACAAACAAGCCTGAGTGGTGGGAAGGCACCACTGTGTGATATCTCCCCCCATAGTTTATAATGGTTCCTTCCTGTTACAATTGTGTTAATTCAGTTCCAATGGTTGGTCAGTCGTCCCCCCGCCTCACTTTAAATATTCATATTGTTCGAGAATGTTCTCCCAACCTTGACATCCCATTGGCCTGGCCCCCTTCTCCCCTCCCCTGCTCTTCCCTGGTTGGCCCCCCTTGCATTGTCCCTCCCCCGTTCTGCCCCTGAACCCTGTCCCTATGGGTTGACCTTCTCCGTGTAAAAGTTGATGTTCTACCCTGTCTATTGTCCTTCTGTCCCTGGACCCTTTTGATCCTAATGAACTCAGGAATCCATACAAAAGACCCCTTTCACCTGTTAGCCCAGTGTCAGTTCTTCAGGGAGTGTCTGTGGCTGCTACCTCTCCAGCAGGGCTGTAGCCTGCAGCTAGGATCAGCAGGATCCTGCCAAGGGACTGCCAGCTGCTGGTGAGAGCCCTGTAAGGGGAGCCCCTTGGAACACTGGGGGCTCCGGGTCTGTCCCAGAGTCCGAGAAGAAGTGTTACATTTTGTAACATTTTATTTACACTTGGGGTTGGGAAGGATCACTGAAGTTCGTCTAGCCTTGCCACTCTTCAATCTAAAGCATATTCAGATTGCTCAGGACCCTGAACTGTCAAAAATCTCTGAGGAGATTCCATAGTCTCTTTGGACATGTCTTGCAGGTCATCTGAATTTGTCTTATGTGACTTGAGATACCTTTTATTATTATTCATTAAGAGGATAATTGGTGGGTAGGTATTCTGGCTATGTTTCTTTGCCTTTATTCAGAAGATTTCTTACCTGCTGGTAGGCAAATATGTTCATAAAAGTTACTCGTAAATATGTTACGTAAAATTTTGTCCCAGTAAATAACTTGTCTCTTTGCATTTCTTTAGAATAAACCATACTTTTTAAAAGCCTTTTCTTTTCTTTTCTTTTCTTTTCTTTTCTTTTCTTTTCTTTTCTTTTCTTTTCTTTTCTTTTCTTTTCTTTTCTTTTCTTTTCTTTTCTTTTCTTTCTCTTCTCTTCTCTTCTCTTCTCTTCTCTTCTCTTCTCTTCTCTTCTCTTCTCTTCTCTTCTCTTCTCTTCTCTTCTCTTCTCTTCTCTCTCTTCTCTTCTCTTCTCTTCTCTTCTCTCTCTCTTCTCTTCTCTTCTCTTCTCTTCTCTTCTCTTCTCTTCTCTTCTCTTCATTGTTTATTCACATAATCATCTCCTGTATCAGTTTTGTATTATGGTACTATACAAATACACAGTGTTCTCTCTGTCATGTTGTTTTTACCTGCTCACTTAATGCATGATTTGGTGGTTACATAAAACTGTTTTTTACTTTTCTTGTTAGGTTTACAGAACTGTCTTCCTGAGCCATGTTCTCTGAATTCTCAGGGCTATGAAGAAGCATCTAGGGAGAAAGATGCTTCTGGACAGGTGAATAAAAACCTCAAAAATGTCAGGTTTTCCTTTGGTTTATTTTAATTCACTTGCTGTGGACCATTGACTTCTCCTCACTTTGGCCATAACAGATATATTCCTACCCCAAGTGCACAGGGAACGCATGCTAAAACTTTTTTCAAGTGAGGTTTAAGTTCACTCTATAAATGGTTTTATCTGTATTTCTTTTCTTTTCCCCACACAAGTCTTTGCATCTTAAATCCACTACGTCTTTTATTGGCACAATGGTGTTGCTCTGATTCATTACCATAAAGGACTTGTTGACAGATGACTCCTGACGGACTACAAATTGAAGACCACTGGGAAATCCTGTGTTGCTGCAGCCAAGATGCCTAATCTGAGATGTAATGGATTGCCTTTCCACAGTGCTGAGCAACAGCAAAATTAATAGTGAGCTTCACTGGTATGGCACTTTGGTTTGGATTACTTTTTTTTTTTTTTTTAATTTTAAAGAAAATGCACAGATCCGCCTCATGGAATAGATTCATGTTTCTTTTAAAATGATCATGTGTGTCATATATGAAGAAAATGCATCACTCTGACTTTTGCTGAAGTAATTTTTAGGCAGCTCGCCCCCTAGTCTCCAATGTAAGCCTAAAGGTTATAAAATCAACAATTTATTTTCCCAGAAAGATTTGTCACTTTTTTTGTAACTGTTAAAAGTATATTTAAAACCATTTTACACAACATTCTAACTGTTTAGCTTACTCATTTTTCTTGGTAAAATTATGTTACAAAGTCCAGCATCTGCCTAAATTCCCTATTATCATCTTTCATCATAAAAGACATATAAAAGAGAAAAGTGAAACAAAATCCCAAACCCCTGTAGTATTTTCTAGTTCTACAGGCAACTGTTTTTTAGGTAGGTTGAACCCAGCACTATAGGAGACAGTGTAGAAATCATTAGAATTTCTGTAATATTTGAAAAATATTCAGATGCTTGGATGAAGTAAATAGAAGTAAAATTTGGAAAGACTTCTCTTCTATGATGCGTATCTATACATGCAGTAACTCTGAAATTAAGAAAGAGCATTCCCTGCCATATTTCTAAGCATAGACAGAGATTTTGTGTACATACTGTTTTGGTTTTTTGTTTTTTTTAAAATCTGGGTGATTTCCAGGAGCAGAATTTAATACCTATTCCTCAAAATGCATGCAATCATGAGCAAAAATCTGACCTGTGAAAAACAGAAATATTAGATGTGCATGCTTGCATTACATAGAAGAACTGAATGTTTAAGAATCTCTCCTGAGCAAATAAGATGATTTCAACAGTTCTAAAACCTAGGTCTCAAATCTATTTTCAGTTAATCCTGCGTTTGATCTATTTATGCTACTAGCTGTCAGCTAATTTCAATGATATTATGAAGTCATTTTAGTAGGTATTTGTTAGAGGATATATGATTAATGAAATCTCACCACTACCTTCAAAACACCGGCAACATTAGAAAGATTATTTAAACCCAAAAAGTGTGCTGAGTAAAGAACACAATAGGATTGTAAACCCAGAGAAACCCTCAGGGAAAGGGACTCTGTTTACTATATTTGTAGTGGGCCCAGTTCCAAGACACAGGAGAAGAAACATAAACATTCACTGCCACCATGGATTAGAAAAAGTCTCTTTCTGCAAATGTTAAGAACAGGCAGTAGTAGGTTTACAGGACTCTTACATTGCTAATAAATTGAAAACCAAATGGCTGCACAGATCTGGTAAAAACTTCTTGATCTCTGCAGTTTGTGAAAGATTATTTTAGAAATTTATGTCTGAAGCACAGTTAAATTCTGATGGGGAGAAATTGAAAGAACAGGTGAGCTCTGGAATTTCAGCCTAGGTTGATGAAGGGTTACTTTGTAGAAAAAAACGCTTAATACTAAAAAAAAGAAAGAGATTCTTGAAGCACTCTTGAAAGCTGAGATAATCATAAAATCTCAAAAAAAATTTTTTTATGTTCTATATAGTAATGAAAAAAGTAGTGATCAAAACCAGTTCCAAATATGAAGTTTTGTTACCCTGGGATCAGCTCTTTCTCTATCGGGCTGGTGCCATTGTTTTCTCAGCTCCAGGGTACAGAAAAAAAATGAAGGATAAGGCAGAAACCGGGGTGTTTAAATGGCATGTACAGTTCCTGGAGAATTCTATGGAAACAGCAAAGATGAACAGCATGAACAGACAGAGAGTTAGCTCATGCATCTTAATCTCAGGATGTTTTAGGTATGTGCTTTCCACAACACTGCCTGGACTGAATCAGGAGTTGGATTCACCGTATGTGCTTCCCACAGAGAGAAACCCTTCTGCTTGTATTCAAGAGTGTCTCAACAAGTCATATATGAGAAATGGTGATTCTGTGTCTCAGAAAATTTCTGCTAGTGACAGCATTCTGTTAATGCAGTGTAATTTAATAAAGCCATTTTTGAAAGAAAATGTTGCCTTATGTTTAGTGATTGCATATTATTTTGAATGCCAGGATTTGCATTAAATGAATTGGGTAATTTCTAATTATGCCCTTACTTATATTGTATCTTTCAAATATTTCTCAGATAAAGAAATATGGTCTAGAAAGGCTGTAAAATGCATAGTAAAAGAAAAAATCCAAAACCATGTTGGAAACAGTTGTTTCCATGGGCGAAATTCCAACTTTAGTCACAACTGTGGCCAATACCACTGAAGTTAATGGTGTTGAAAAGGGTGTGAGTTAACTCAGACTTGGCCTTGTTTCCAGATTTGTCCCTTGTGACTTATGTTAGAAGGAAATGATTTGATTTTTTAAAAAACAAACTCTGACAGCTTGAGGTGGAAGCTAATGTCTCTTTTTCTGCCAAAAATCATATAATTTGGGGTGGAAAAATATACTTTATAGTCTATGATGAAACTAAGTGCTCAATGGATGTCATACTGAAATGGAATTGTATTCTCTAGATTGCTGTACTGTTAGCATAATAATATATAATGGCACATTTTTTCCCCTTTTATATATTTCCCTGCACTCTGGCTGTTACATAAATACCAAGTTTATTGTCTTACAATACAAAAATCAGTGTAGATTGATTGTCTTATAACCACTGTTAGCCAAGCAGAGGAGAGGGATTTTTATAATTGCTGCACAGTCTCATGGACTATACTGTGACTCTGCAAATCTCCATATGCAAGCTGTTTGTGTAGCTCTTGACCTAAATGTGTGAAGTATTCTAGATTATAATATAGTGATCCCTCTGAAATCAGTGGAAACTACTATGAAGCTCAGCACCTTTAAAAGCCTTGCGATCTGGCCTGTCTAGTTCTTATGCTTGAGGAGAAAGCGACAGAAATGTTTGCCAGCAACATACATACATGTGGCTTCTGCTTCTCTCTTTTTTGTTGAAAATACAAAATATTCTGGACAAACATTAAAGACATGGGTGACAAGGAGAAGTTCAGATACAGCATGAAATAATGGAAAAGTCATCTGGTTTTAAGTGTATACAGCAAAAGAAGAGTAATATTTCCCACATTACTATTCTTCAACTGGTCTTTCCATTCATTTGTATGTATCGGCAAAACTTGTGTTCTCAGAGCAACAAGCATGTGCAAGTATAGACATTTACCCTTTAAAATCACTCTTTTGGCAGGAAGGAGACTATCTGGCTTTTTGTGGGAACTCTTTTGTAGTTTAAAACCTCAGCTTAGGGGAGGAGGGTAGAGGAAAGGAGGGTTGGGAAGCGAGGGAATAAAGCAGTGATGACAGAAGTTACAATAGAAAGCCTGATAATGGCACTCAGGAGAAAAGTTTTTAAACCCTTCTATTCTCTTTGGACAATTTGGCCAGCTCTTTTGTTTGCACATTCATATACCTTTTGTATCGTTGTTAATAGGCATATCTTTTTTTTGAAATAAACACTTTCTCTAGATTTTAGTTCAGTTGCAGCTTCATCTTGGACTTCCCCACCATATCCCTACAAAACTGTACTTCATTTCTATATTTGTCTCAGCTTATCTGTACTTGTTTCCAGTATGTGTGCATTTCCTTCTTTCCCTTCAGGCTGACCAACAGTTTCCTACTCAGCCATACTGGTCTCCTGCCTTTTTTTCCCGATTTCTCGCTCCTGGGGATGGCCAGCTTTTGAGCTCCATGTAACTGTTCCTTAGAAATCTGCCAGCTCTGTTCCATTCCCTTGTCTCTGAGGGAAGCTCCCAGTGAATTGTGTTGACTGTCTCCCTGAAGAGCTAGAAGTTTTCTTTCCTAAAATTCAGGGGCATAACTTTTTTCCTTTCCTGACCTGTATCTCTCAGGACTGCAAACTCCACCAATGCATGATCACTGCAGCCCAGGCTCCTCCCACTTTTGATGTTCAAGATTATCTTGCTTACATTAATGACCATCAGATCCAGTATTGCATACACTCTGGTACGGCTGCTGTCTGTGCCTTGGCTCAAGAAATTATCCTCCATGGGTTCCCTGGGTTCTCTGTGCTGCTTGCAGCTTATTGTGCTATTTTTCAGCAGGCATCAGAGTGGACAAGAACCTGAGTGTGTTGCCTCCCATAGCTGGAGCAAGAAGTCGTTGTCGATAGGGTCCCCTTGATCTGTAGTAGACACCACCCACAGGGATCCCTTTGTCGCTTTTGTCTCCGATTCTTACCCACAGACTTTTGACCAGCCCGTGGTTCTTCTGCAGAGACAGCCCTTCACACTTAATCCACCTCTTGAGTAGTGGGCAAACTCTCCAAATCTTCTTCCTCCCCAGTCTCTTCTGAATACCATGTAGCCATTGATAGTCACATCATTGATAGTTTCTCCCACCAAGATTCAGTATGGGCAACAAGGCCATAACTTCCTAGCAGCACAGTGGCTTCCAGCTCCTCCTGTTTGTTGCCCATACTGCATGTATTGTTACACTTCAGGCAGGCCGATGGACATGTTGACTTCCTAGAGGAATGCCTCTTAAGTCCCTTGGTATATTTTCCCATTTTATTACCTGTTGGTTTCTGTTGCCTCAGAAGTCCCTGGCTCATCTCTGTAAGACTGGAAGTGTGCTCTAGTACTGCTAGCACTGTTCAGAGCCACTGCCAATGGGCCCTTGCTAGCATCCTGTCCCTCTAACCTTGACCTGTCATTCCACAGCTTGCCAATAGCAAGCTTGATACTGTCTCTCTGTCCTATCACATCTAGTTTAAAGTTCTGTCAATGAGCCCTGCTAGTTCCATTCAGTGTAAACTGTGTACTTCAGTGTTTTCAATCTTGTGAGCCAAACTGTCCTTAAACAGATGGAGCTAATTGTGATTTACGAGTGCTTGTCTCAGGAAACAGAATTTGGCTGTGAATTTGATGCATATATGGGAAGTGGTGTGCAAGCCTGCCTGAGTACATGTGCAGATATTATTGAGGTAAAATCCTCCAGGGTTCATTGGGCAAAGACAGAGAAAAAGGTTGGTTTTTTGTTTCTGTTGCTTAGATTTTAACCTGTCCATCAGAAAGAAGCTAGGAGACAATACTGAATCAATTCATTATAGTTCATTGTAATATGTTTATCTGTTTTAAATAATGGCAAAGGCTATTGCTATCCTAGTAGAGAGACAATTTCCGTGTTCTTGCTTTTTATAAAATTCGAAAAGGAAATAGGTACTTCCCCCCTGTGCCAACAGGACTGGAAATAGTGCCATCCTTGAAAAAAATGAGACAGTTCATGTCCTTCCTTGTTATGTGTGAAACCTCACTTGCTAATCTACAACACTAAGTCGGCTGAAATGCTTTCTGAATCACTGAGCTGTTTAATTTAAACAAGAAAGGTACATTTATAGGGCAGTGCATACTGAACTATGAGCATATGCATTCCTCTTGTATTTACTCTGCACATTTTGTGGAAACAAGAGAGTTCCAGAGTGGAACTGAAAGTGTAGATTAGATTATCTGATTTTTCTGCAATAAGGTTATCTTTACAAAGCTTTGAAAATGTCCACTGATTTCTCCAGCTTCCCAAGCACAATATCTGAGTAGTAATGGTGTTCATAAAAAGTACTGCCTCATCACAGCTGATAGATCTGATGCCCTGTGTCAATGCTAATCATTGCCATCACCTAGTTACCATTTTCATGGCTGATTCCAGACTTCTGATGAGCTTTACTATTAATCTTTGATCTGCTTTGAAATGGCTGATCAGAGTCATAAACTTAACAACTGTAGCAATTGCTGTCAATGATTTTATAACACCCTGAAATGAAATAGAGTGGTTTTTTAATAACACCTTCTAATAATTGTGTTAATGCAACTGTTAAGCACATTGAAATTCAATACAACTTCAGTTTGATCTGATAATCTGAATAAGGTTGTGGTTGAAATGAATTTATGGTAGGTGCTTGGCTCACATTCCCAGAATATACAATGAGCATTCTATCAGAATTATAATTTTAAAGCCTCTTTAAACTTCTGTGTTATCCAGGTTTATATTATGTTCTTTCTGAAAATGTAAATGTGGAAGTTGATTCTGCTACTCCTTCCTACCTTGCAATTATCTTGAATCCTTTACCAATTATACTCAATCAGATGCTGTATTGACTGCAGAAGAGATTTCAAGATCTGCCTCACAGCTATTTTTCATTATTATAATCAAAAGGGTATGTTTTGTGATGAGCTCTGTGCTTTCAAATAGAGTTTGGGAAAAAGGACTTCTCATTTGTAGACAAAATTCAGTCTGAAGGGTTTCTAGTCTTTCACAAGTTGCCTCTGAATACATTTTGATTTTTCAAAATTTAGGATGTTTATTCTAAATGACACTTGAGCATTTAATTTTGGTTTTTTATTGCATGTGTGAAAAGTCCTCAATGAAATTACCCAAGTTGCCTGTAGCTGATCTGAACTGGGAAACAAACTTTTACAAAAGGCATGAAACATTCACGCCCACATGTGAGGAGTATTTAATTGCCACTGATTTTTTGGATGATTTTTTTTTTTGTTTGTTTGGGTCTTTTAGTTTAGTTTCATTTAGTTTGTTTTTGTTTTTGTTTGATTTTTTTATTTGGTTTTGTTTTGGTTTTGTTCTAACACTATAGAATGTTATATAAGTGGATTTTTTGTTCCTGCTATCCCTATATAATATTTAAAAGTGGATGTTTATGCAATTCACGAACCAGCATGGGAAGTGACAGAGGAATTTTACTATTAGCATTTAACTTCAGCTACGTGACTTTTGAGATTGCCTTCTTATTGTCACACTCACAAAACTCTGCTTCTGCTCTCAGGGGACATCCTGAAGGCATTGATATATCAAAGAATCAAGTATGGAAGAGAACCTTGGGAAGATCATCTATTTAACCTGCTTAACCTCTCTGAACAAAACTAGATCTGTGTAAATTCTCAAACAGCCATTTTCCCAACTTATTTTTAAAAATTCCTAGTGCCAGAGAGAGACGTGGTGACTTCCCAGGACAGCTTACACTAGCAATTCACTATTTCCACAGATACAGGATGCTTCCTTGCTTTACTTGAAACTATGCTTAAGTTTTCTTGCATGCTTTCTATAGCCCTTCTATGTCCACCTGCTTTATCCTGCAGCCATGTCATGTAGTTCTCAACACATTTCAAGCACTGAGTAGCAAAATGTCAGCAGAGGCTTTGCTGAGTACACTGGAGGTAATACTTTGCATAACAACCTATGTTCTTGCTAAAGCATCCCAGGGTAATATATGCTTTTCCTGAACAACTTTAACAGAGTGTACTGATATACAACAGGGCTTACTCATTATCAACTCTTTGGAAGTATTTTTCTCCGTGTTTTCTAAGCAGTTACTGCCAATCCTGCCTAAGTATGTGCCAGGTAGCTATCTTAATGAATCATCAAGCCTCTGCCACTCATGAAGCTACTCTTCCTGAATTCCTTATGGATAGCTTGATGCACTGGATCTTACTTTCCTGCATGGGTTCTCAGGATCATCAATAAATTTATTAGGTTTCCTTTATGTTTAAATTCTATTCTCTACTATATCTGTACAGTTATCTGTGAATTTGTAGAAGGGCTACAGGGGTGGCTGCTGTGAGAAGCTGACAGAAGCTTCCCCCTTGCCTGATAGAGCCAAAACCAGACAGGTCCAAGACAGTCTCATTGATGGCTGAGACCATACCCATCACCAGCCTCTGGGATAATATATTTGAGAAGCAGCAAAAAGTTGTTGTGCAGGAGCAACTGTGGCCAGAGGAGAGAAGAGAGTGAGAATGTGTCAGACAGCTCTGCAGATGCCAAAATCAGTGAAGAAGAGGGAAGAAGTGCTCCAGGTGCCAAAGCTTTTTCCCCTGAATCTTGTGGTGAAGATCATGGTGAAGAAGGCTGTCCCCCTGCAGCCTGTGGTGGTCCACAGGGGAGCAGGTAGGTGTGCCTGAAGGATGCACATGGGGAAGCCAGTGCTGCAGCAGGCTCCTGCCAGGTGCTGTGGCCCTGTGAAGAGAGGAATATATAATGGAGAGAGTTTTCTGGCTGGCCTTGTGACCCTGTGGGAGACCCACACTGGAACAGGCTGTTCCTGAAGGACTACATTCCATGGGATGGACCCACACTGGAACAGTTTGGAAAGAATTGCGGCCTGTGGGGAGGACTCACGTTGGAGAAGTTCCTGGAGGGCTGTCTTCCATGAGAGGGATCTCATACTAGAGCAGGGGAAAGAGAAGAAAGAAACAGTGAGACAATGGCAATGAGCTGACTATAACTTCCATTCCCCATCCCCTTGTGATACTCAGGGGTAGGAACTAGAGAATTCACAAATGATGTTGAGTGCATGAACAAGGACAGGGTTGGGGGTAGGTGTATTAAGATTTGCTTTCATTTCACATTACTCTATTCTCATTTGATTGATAATAAATTAAATTCCCTGAATCTGTTACGTCTGTGACCATAATTGGCAAATGATCTGTCCCTGCCCTTATCTCAATTTATGAGCCTTTCATTGTATTTTTCTGCCTCTGTACAAGTAAAGTGGGGGGGTGCTAGAGCTTCTCTTGGGCTCCTGGTGTCCAGCAACGTTCACTCCACCACAGAAGTTAAGTAAATATCTCTTTACTATTACAGCACACACATGCCATTAAAAAAATCCTGACTAGGTACAGATCCAGGACAGGTAGCTCATATAATGTATCTTTTCATTAAGTGCTTTACTTCAGACTTCAAACCTTCCAGCCTCAACACATTCCCGACATAATCTTTAGTCGCTTTGGTGAGCATCACGCACTTTACTAAATATGTATAATAAAATTCATTAATATTTCTTAATTATCTCATTTTTTTACTCAGTGAATTCTGCCAGCTCTAGTTCATATGCCACAGAGGCAGCAGATGTACATACACTTCTCTTGAATTTCACAGGGTTAATTTGTTACAATTGGACATTACAAAATAAGATAGTGGTTCTATGGTTTAAAAAGCTTCAGTACAGGTTCTTAGTGATGGAATATTGACAATTATGCTGTGTCTCTGTCTTCCTTCTTCATTCTCTAAAGTACTGATGTATGTATAAAAACTACATAAAACTTTGAACAGCATATATTAGAAGATTAATTCAACAATATCTTAGTCTGTGCAATGGTTTCCTATTAATTGGGTTAATATAACAAATTAATTTAGTAGAAATGTCACAGATGCTTGCCATTAGTGTGAATACTAAAAGTGTATCAACAAATGTAACATTAGATGTATTCACAGCTAGAGGAGAGTAACATAACTTGCTTATGAAAAACATGCGAAAGATAAAAGGCAAAATAAAAGTTCTCTGCCAAAAAATATATTCTACATGTGTGCAAGTAGACAGCGTATATCCAGATGTAAAGACCATGTAAGAAATTCCAGAGCCACAGGAAAACGTGTATTCACCACATACCTTGGACTTCCTAACCTGTCCTCTGTTCACTAATCCAACTTTCTTAGGATTCGTTTTGGCATTCTGAGCTCCTAAATATGCTCAAACAGATGTCACTCCTTCAATTAAATCCTCAGAGGAATGTTTTCTTTCCTGCATTAAAATTCACTAGTGTTCACCCAGACTGGACAAAAGCTCATCCTGGACCAGGAGCAGTTTTGAATTTCAATATTCACGATTTCTCGTGGCTAGTACAGGAATTTTGTGTACTTGGAAAGCTAAATATCATAGAATTTCAAATATATATATAAACATCTGAAATTCTAAATTTTCAAATACTATTTTCACTTTACTATACTGCCTGTTTGTAAGTGGCATAATATGTACTCAGTCAAGAAAAGTAAACCTGAAATTATTTGAAATATTGAGAGAGGTCATAGGTAGACAGATAAATATCATTACAGATTTCTCAGACATAAATGATTTTCTATTTTTTATAGTTAGTAAATTAAAAATAAACTTACCTTTATTAATATCTTTGAGGTCCTTGGACCGCATGTACACTGAATTAATTATAGATTATATTTTTCATGTATTTAAAGGACTGAGTTTAAGAATAAGTTTGAGAAAACATGCTCTGTTTGGATATGCTGAAAAAGTCTTTTCTGCCAAAGTAATTGCAAGGCAAGCAAATATGGGAGAATTTTCTTTCAGACTCTATAATTGTCAGTATGTGGTATAATAGTGCTCTTACTGCACTAATATGAAAAATATGAGAATGCATTTGATTTGACTATAAAATATCATTTTTAAGTTAATCAAAGTAACTGTCTTGTATGTCTCAGTGCTGCACCAAAATAACAAAGTCAAAAATCCTGTCACAGTTCTTTGTAACTGGAACCAAGAAAGAAAGAAAGAAAAACCAACCACAAGTCAATACGGCAAAACCATGGCAAATTTCTGCCTTAACTGAAACACAGTCAACTTTGCTGGGTATGTGTATGGTAAAAGAAGAAAGCATTAGCCAGCCTGAACATATAGATAAGGAGATATGCTGTATTTACAGCTGCTGCTTCTATGAGGAAACATGTGACTCAAAATAGCAAGAGAATCACAATAATTATAGATATACAAATCCCATTGACTTTGTAGCTTAAATACAAATTACAGATTGTAAATAAGATTTACTGGTGTTTAATAATGCAAAGAACTGGCGTGGTTCTGAAGAACAAGTGGATAAAATCCACTGTGCACTGCAGAACTCACCTTTGCAGCTCACTGATGTCTTAGACTGTTTTCCCACCCATTTGCTGTGTGGTCTAATGTCAATGACATTCTGTCATTTACATTAATGTCATCTGAGTTTCGTTGTCATAGCTATGGATGGATCAATGCCTAACATCATGCTAAACAATGGGAAATAAACCTGAAGTTATTTGAAATCTGCAGTCCAGAGAACTTGAATTATAGTTGTTTTTTTTTTAAAGCATGCACATTTACAGGATTAAAGAAATAAATATTTTTCCTCAGTATCTCATTAGTATCTTCTTTTTCCCCCTGGACAGATTTTTCTGGCTTTTAACAGTGCACTGCCAAGCAATAGTGTTGGAAGCATACTTGTCTCAGAGCAGAATTTTTACTGATATTCCATTTGAATACTTTCCAAACATTTACTTCCTGTAACACCACAGTAAGCTCCTACAGGGATGGAATGCAAGGGAATTTAACCAGCACACAGCATAATTATTCTTTTAGATTTAGATATTTCCAAGAACACCACTAAACAGAACTTCAGTATTCATACAAAAGGATCATAAGTATCTGAAAATACAATGGTGAATATTTTTCTCTCAAAATATCAGGAAATCTATTTTACTAAAAAGAAACTGATCTTTGTCATACAAGCTCTTGATGCTAAGACCTAAATCTGGTGAAATGTAAATGGCTTTGGTGTCTTACAGGGTTATCCCACTAAAGCTTCTTTCTGCTAGCATTTTTCAAGTCGCAGGAGAGAAGATTGTCTAAGCAATGGAACCCTTATTTAATCAGATTTGAACTCCTCACTCAAGGAATAAGACTTAAAGAATTTTTGTTGCAATGTCTTATGATTAAAAAATACTGTGCAATTTTGCTGAAGTTATGGATTTTTTTCATTTAAACGGAATAACCCTTTTTTTTTTATTTTTAAAACTGATCATTTCCTGGGGGCCCTCACAGATTTTCTATGCCCTGTTTTGAACTCTTCTGTATGTCCACAGGAACCTCATCTGTAACATAGTGGTGACATCTGACTGGACCATTCAGGAACAGGATAAGGATTTCACTGTGCTGTATTGAATATTGAATTTGTATGCGTGCTTATCTACTCAGTGTGAAGAACAGTTTCTAAAATCAAAAGATTAAATTTATCCATTGGAAAACAACTAATGCAAACCATAACTGAGATGATTAACCCAGGTTTAAAATATACACCCCATATTGATGCTAATAATGGTAATACAGAAATGAATTATATTTTGTGTTCCTCAAATAGAATATATGTGAACTGAATAATGAAAGGCTGTTTAAGTACATTCATGAACATTGGCAAATACTATACAGCATGGAAAAATGGAAATTAAAAGTTGATTTTCATAGTCACATGAATGAAATGAAATTATAAATTGTTCACATTAACTGAAGTCTTCCTTTATGTTCAAAATATAACAAAAAATAAATCAACCCACACTTTTACATTTATATATTAGCTAAGTTTGTCTCAGGAACTCTTATTAACCAGTGCAGGTATGTGATTGATAAACTCCAGACTCTGTATCTGCTGAGCATGGATTTCCATACTCTAGAATTTCTTTCAAATTTCTTCAGAAGAAGAAAATTGTTGTTGTCTTCTTTCATCCTGTCAGTCTAAGAATTCTCTAAAGCAGATCTCTTTATTTAGCACAGTTCTCTGAGATGTTGACCCAATATATTTATACTTTTAGGCACAGTATTCCCACTATTTACAGCCAAACAAGATATAAAGATCTCACATCATCAAGCAAAATTTTTTCTTCATTATGCGACTTGTATATTTCATTAATGTAGGAATTTTTATGCCATTGATTTGCAGCTCATATATTAGTACTGATTGTAATGTAAACACGTGCAAATCACATCTTAAGCAAGTGGACTGAAGTATTTTTCCAATTTCTTTCAGTTTAGAAGTATGTAAATAAGAGAAAAAAACTTGAATACATTTGTGATTAGAGATGAAAAATATGACTGTATGCTGGGATTTTTTTCACTTCAGTGACTTGTGGCTCTCTATTTCCCTATGTAATAAATCAGAAAACAGAGCTATCCCATGTGCCTGAGGCTTAATCTTATCCTTGGCATGAGCAGATCCCAGAGCCAAATATTCGAAAATTAAGTTTCACTTCTTCCCTAGTGGTTGTATGTTGATAAGTGCATTATGATCCATTTGTATAAATGATCTTCAAATAGCTGTCAGTAAGAGCTATGTTTAAACATTGCAATTAAACTTCCTAAGCAGATCAGATTACAAGAGCAAGCTGTCAAAGAAAGGAAGTTATCAGGTAAGCAAAACTCTTCCTGTGTCTTTCACGATCACATGGAACAGTCCTATCTGTTGGATTTCTAAACCTGTAGTTTCTCAGTCTAGAGAGAAAGAGCAAATGATGGAGAATAATGCCAAATTTCTTAGGACCTAGGAAGCTGGTCCCTAAGGAAGCATGCAGCAATTCTTCAAATATAATTTACAGAAACACAAAGTATTGAGTTGAAGGGACCCACAAGAATAATTTAAGTACAACTCCTACGCGAATGGCTCCTATGGGGATCATACCCACAGTCTTGGCACTACTAACGCCATACTCTAACTAACTGAGCTAATCTCATAATACTGGTGAAGACTGAAAATTGAGTTTCTGCTTCTTTGGAGGATCAGTGGGAATAAACTAAACGTGTTGGTAGAAACAGTGTAGATATTTTTCAAACTTTTAAAGAATAAGAATTCGGTGTTGAAATGGTGCTTGCAGTGAATACATGCACTGTGCCAACTGGTGCTTGATCTCTCCGATACTTTGTTATTTCAAACTGGCAATCTATCTAGCTCTAGAGACACTTCTTAGATGGATTTATGTTTTAATTACTCTCCAGGCTTGCCCTTACACATTACCTCGTGTCACAGGTACAGCACTCAATCTTGACTGAATGTCTGTAGCTTGAATCTGATCCCATCTCGTCTCTTTCAGCTATGGCAAACTGACTCTGAGCCAATGCTCTATGGGCAAGTGCCAATTGCCAGTTCATCACCCCTCTAAATACTGAATAATTTGCATGACTGCAGGGATGGTGAAATAATCTCAGAGGATGAGAAGCCAGCAATGTGAGGTATTTATAGATGGGCATGATGACAGGTTTTAACAGGCTGTACATATCCGACCCTAGGACAAGCCTATACAAAAGTCCTGTTTAGAGAAGTGATATTTTGATGGCATCTACCCAACTCTAACACTATATGATTTTGATATGTGCAAGGAAAATGAAGAGAGGTACAGACAACTGTCATGGGAAAGGGAGTACCAAAAGTTCTGGACTACACTTGCCCTTTCGCAATGGTTAGGTATTACAAGGGGAGAATATTGCTGAATATTAACAGCTTTACATTTCTGCAACAAGCTATATACTTAAAAAAAAGCTAACAATGAATTCAGCCATCATTATTTCACTTTACAAATGCATAAAGTCAAATATAGTGGCCCGGGATGGTGTGACAATGAGGCCTGTGGTGGTACGTATGGACATCTAAATTAGAAAGAAAGAAATTAGGGAAGGCAGTGTTGCCTCAGTGTAACAAATCCATGGATGTCTGCATCATTCAGAAGGCTGAAGCATGAGGAAGCTGATCTGCCAGACTAGGCTTGGAGCACCTGCAGCTGGGGTCAGAGCCTGACTTCCTAAAGTCCCTAGTGCTGGTTGTGGCTAGCTGTGAACAGGCTTTGTACAGAGTGTGGAATGATGCAAGAAGAAGCAAGACCAATACCTGACTCTGTTCCTTGTGTCACTGGCAAAATTGTAGGTTCTTTGTTGCTTTACATGACACCGGGCCTGCTGGCAACAGATGGGGTACACTTGTAACAAAGGAAGAAAAGAAATTTGCACAGGATTTAACAAGACTCATTGAGAGAATTTTAGAGTAGGTTTGAAGGAGAAAGGGTTAAAACCAGGCCTTCTAGATATAATCCTTGGGGCAGCATTACGTTGTCTGAGGGGTGCTGTACTAGCGAGGTCACTTACACAGCCATCTCAGTAGAGGTAGGGAATGAAGACCCTCAGACAGCAGAGACGTGAGGGCTATTGATGCATTAGAAACTGCAGATGTGCCTGAGAATGTTGACGTAAGCAGTAGAGCTTCTCCCCCTAAAAAGGTGGCAAAAGTATCCCAAATGAACTGCTTCTACTCCAATGCATGCAGCATGGATGAGAAATGGAGGAGCTGGAAGCTACTGTGCAACAGGAATATTATAACATAATCAACATCAGAGAATCATGGTGGGATGATTCAGGCAACTGGAATGCTGCAATGGAAGGCAATGAATCCTTCAGAAAAGATGAGCAAGGAAAGAGAGGAAGTGGGGTAGGCCTGTGTGCTTGGGAGTGTTTTGACCATCCAGAGCTTAATGAAGGTAACAATAGGTTTGAGTCTTTATGGGTCAGAGAGTCAAGGAAAGGCCAACAGAGCAGATATCCTGGTCAGATTCTGTTATGGACCACCCAACCAGAGTGGAAGAGGAGATACAAAATATTCCATGAGTAGCTGAGTGAATTCTCATGATCATTGGATCACCTTATTTTCAGGGGGGACTTCAGCTTAGCAGTTGTTTTCTGGAAATACAACGCAGCTGAGAGGAGGTTTCTGGAGTGTGTGAAAGTAACTTCCTAACACAGCTGCTGAGGGATCCAACTGGGACATGTTTGTCAACAAAATGGACATGTGAGTGATATGAAGGTTGGAGGTAATTTTGAACACAGCACCAATGAAATTAATTTTTTTTATTCTCAGAGAAGTAAGGAGCAGATTCAGCAGAAGTGCTACCTTGGCATTCCAGACGGCAAACTTAGGCCTGTTTAGAAGACTGGTTGAGAGTTTCTCTTCGGAGGGAGTTATGAAGGGCAAAATAGTCCATGAAAGTTGGACATTCTTTAAGAAGGAAATCCTAAAGCCTCAGGAGCAGGCTGTCCCAGTGTACTAAAAGATGAGCCATTGGGGAAGTAGAGAAATTTGACTGAACAGAGAACTTTGGCTGGAAGTGAAGAATATAAGAAAAAACCTGGGAGTCCTGGTCCATGGCAAGTTGAATATGGGTCAGTAGTGCCCTGGCAGCCACTAAGGCCAACCATATCCTGGGCAGCATCAGGCAACAGGGCAAGGGAGGGGATTGTCCTGCTCTGCTCTGTACTGAGGCAGCCTCACCTCAAGGGCTGGGGGCAGTTTTTGGTGCCACAGTATAAGAAAAAACACAGTTATTTGAAAATGTCCAAATGAGGGCCCTGAAGATGGTGAAGGGCCTAGTGAGGAAGCCGTATGGGGGAGTGGCAGACATCACTTGACTTCTTCACCCTGAGAGGAGATAACATCACAGTCCACAGCTTCCTTATGTGGGAAAGCACTGGTACAGGCACTGATTTCTTCTTCCTGGCAGCCAGTGACGGGAGCTGAGGGAGCAACCTGAAGCTGTGTCGGGGCAGTTTAGGCTGTACATCAGGGAAGGTTCTTCACACAGAGGGTGGCTGGGCACTGGAAGAGGATCCCCAGGGAAGTGGTCGCAGCACCAGCCTGGCAGAGTTCAAGAAACATTTGGACAATGCTCTCAAGCATATGGAGTGCTTCTGGTCTATCAGGGGATGGTCCTCTGCAGGGCTAGGACTTGGACTCAATGATCCTTGTGGGTCCCTTCCAAATTAGGGTATTCTACAATTGTATGAAGATTTTTGAACTTTGAAAAAAGAAACTCAGGAGGACTACAGCATGTCAGGAAATTTTACAGGGAGGAAATTAGAAACACCAAAACCAGAGTAGAATTTAATCTAGCTACTGTAATAAAAGACAATAAAGAATGTATCTATAAGTACATTAGTGATAAAAAGAAAGCTTTGGAGAAACTGCATTATTGGATGTGAGGGGAAACAGAGTTAAAAAAGAAGAGGAAAAGGCTGAGGGGTTGAGGTACTTAATGCCTTCTTTGCCTCAGTGAGTTGCCTCAGTCTTTTGCCTCAGATCAGTTTTCTGTGAGGACCCAGCCCCCTAGGGTGGAAGACAGGAATGGGAAGCAGAGAGAATCCCCCAGAGGACAAGGGGAAATGGTCAGCAACCTGCTACACCACTTAGTTGCACACAAGTCTACAGGGCTGGGTGGGATTCGTCTAAGGGTACTGAGGAAGCTGGTGGAAATGCTTGCTGAACTACTTTGCATCTTTTAGAAGCAGTCCTGGCTAACTGGGGAGGTTTCAGATGACTGAAAGTTGGCAAACGTGACACCCATCTACAAGAAGGGCCAGAAGTAGTATTGGGGAACTGCAGACCTATTTGTCTGTACTGAGGAAGGTCATGGAGCAGATCATCTTGAGTGCCATCATACAGCAAGTGCAGGACAACCCAGGAGTGTCAGAGCCAGCCAGGCTCTGGTTTGTGAAAGGCAAGCCCTGCTTGATCAACCTAATCCCCTTCTATGACAGGGTGACACACAGTGGACAAGAGAAAGGCTGTGGATTTTGTGGGCCTATAACTCATTAAAGCCTTCGGCACTTTCCCACAACATGCCCCTGGAGAAACTGTCTCATGGCTCAGACAGGCATGCTGTTCATGGGGTAAACACCTGGCTGTATGGCCACGCCCAGCAGTTGGTGGTGGATGGACTTACATCTAGCTGGTGGCTGGTCACCAGTGGTGTTCCCCAGGGCTCAGTACTGGGGCCAGTTCTGGTTAATATTGCTATTGATGATCTGGATGTGTGGATCAAGTGCATCCTTAGTAAATTCACAGATAATGCCACATTGGGCAGGACTGATGATCTGCTGCAGGACAGCTAGGCCCTGGAGAGGGATCTGGACAGGATGGATGAATAAGTTGAGTACAATTGTCTGACAAAAGAAAATATTTGGTTGTGCTTTTGGTTCACGACAGCCCACAGACTTGGGCAGAAAGGCTGGAAAGCTGCCGACAGGAAAAGAACCTGGGGGTGCTGGTAACAGCAGCTGAACGTGAGCCAGGGTGCGCCCAGGTGGCCAAGAAGGCCAATGGCATCCTGGCCTGTACCAGCAATAGTGTCACCAGCAGGACCACTGTACTCGGCACTGCTTAGGCCACACCTTGAATCCTGTGACCAATTTTGGGACTTTCACTAAAGGAAAAATATTGGGGTGCTGGAGTGAGTCCTGAGAAATTCAGGAAAACTGTTGAAGGGTCTGGGGGACAAGTCTTGAGAGGAGCAGCTGAGGAAGGTGGGGTTGTTTAGTCTGGAGAAAAGGAAAATGATAAGGGACTTTCTGACTCTGCAACTTCCTGAAAGTAGGTTATAGTGAACTAGAAGTTGGTTTCCTCCCAAGTACCAAGCTATAGAAGAAAAGGAAATGTCTTTGAGTTGCATCAGGGGAGATTCGGATTGGACATTAGGAAAAATTTCTTCACTGAAAGGGTGGTCAGGCATTAGACCAGACTGCACAGGGAAGTGGCTGAGTCACCTTCTGTGGGGGTATTTAAGAAACCCATAGGTACAGTGCTTAGAGATTTAATTTAGTGGTCATCTTGGCTGTGTTAGGACAATAGTTGGGTTGATGATCTTAGAGGTCTTTTCCAGTGTAATTTTTTCCTATGACTCTGTGCATGTGTGTGTGTCTCAGTGGGAGAATAGAAAAAATTCTGATCCCACTTAAAGAATAAATTTTTAGATGTTATGCCCCTGAGATATTGCAAGTCCTCTAGCCCCGTTTCCTCTGTGATAAAATCTCTGATAGCTGTACCTATAACAACTTTTAAAAAGTTGATCTATTTTAGACATCAGAAGGCCATTGAAGAGACTGCTCTCTTCAGAGCTATTTTTTTATTTCCACTGTATTACTCTCTTTTGCGAAAGTAAATATGCATAGAGTTCTTTCTCAGAGAAAAGCTTGTCTTTTTTTTTCCTCTGCTTCTTTTCATCCAGGTCTTTCTACTCCAGTTACATCTGAGTATTTTCCTGAGTGGTCAATAGTGGCTTTACTTTCAGACAGCTATGAGAGTGATAACAGCCTACTTAACCTGCAGCTAAGAAATCCAAAACACCTACCAATACACCTACTGATAGGACATAGTTACAATAGAGAAATCTGCCAGACAGAGTGTAAAGGATGAGTCTCCTGTTCAAGTTTCCCCTAGGCCCCATATGGGTAAAAAGTTCACAGTGCCCCTATCCTGGAGTCTGTCTCCTCATGATCTCAACAGATGAAACACCCAAGTGAGATGAAGGGAGTACATCAGTTGGGCTGAGATGTTCAGTGATCTCCTGAGAGGGTGCAGTTCCAAGGTCTTAACAAACATGGCTATTGGACACACTAAAAGAATTGAATAATTTGAACTGAAATTGTTTAAAATCTGCTCTTTTTCCCAGACTCATTCAAGTAGTTTCCTCATGCTTGAACTAGAGTCTTCTGGCACTACAACTCTTTGTCTTTTCCTTAAAATACATTTATCTGCTCATCTTGACATCTGGAGAAAAGAAAGAAGAGGTAGTACTAATCTAAATGAAATGTAACTAATAAGCAGTATCTGCTTGCTTTTTTAAAGAGGTCAAAACAATAAACTTCAGATGAAGGAAATGTTTTGTTGGTGATCAAAGTATAGAAAAAATAATAATATGAATCAGGTATATCTGTGCTGACTCAAATGTAAACAGAACTGACAATGTATCAGCCAATACAAGCCAAAAAATTCCAAAATTTTCCCTATCAAGTGAAAAAAAGCATTTGTTCTTGATCCCATAGCAACAAACCAAGTGTCAAAGTCTCAGTATGATCAGTCCTTTAGACAAGTGGGATTCTCTCAAATCTCACAGATGAAGTGCCAGGCTGAAAACAGCCTCCACAATATGTGTACCCTTTGCTTTTAACCTGTTTTCTGAAGCACAACCCAAATCTAACCAGGGCAAGCAAGATGCAGAGATGGAATCCTGTTACATCTCTGGACCAAGAAGGTCAACTATATCAGAAACACTCTAAGTGTTTTTAACTTGCTGTTTTTATTTTAACTTGCCTTTAGTGTGCATTGCATCCAACTCTGTCACTGCACATTGGTGGAGTTTGTCCTGTGGGAATCATATAATTTATAGAACTGGCTATGGAGACTAGAAATCTGCATATGTCTGCTCATTTCATTCATTCATTCTGACTGTCCCCTTTTTTCCCAGACTTCTGGACATAACTTCCAGTTCTTCAGTTTCCTTATATTCTATATCAATGTCCAAGTGTCTATGTGTGCTAGTCCTTGAAAGTTGTTATTACACCCGGTCCATTCCTATTATCTAGTCACTACAAGATTTATTGTGAGCTTCTTTGGAATGCAACAGACATATTTTGGGTCATCCCCTACCAATGATAATTTTTTTACTGCTCTTGCTCACTCTGCCCTTTGACTATCCACTGCTTAGTTTCATCCTGGGAAGAACTGTAATCACACCAGTATTCTGCAAACAGCCCAAAATGGCAAGCTGTACACTGCTGTAGAGCAATGATTTTATATTCTGATGCATTGAAAGCAGGAAAATACTCCAATATTTACAGTTAATATAATTGAAACATGAAGCAGAATAAAAGTTTTAGTGATAGCAAAACTTTCTGGGGAAATGAAGAGTGATCAGCAGTAGATGGAAATATTTACAAAAAAAGAAAAAAAAAGGAATATATCAACAGATAAAATAAGTTATGAAACAAGGAAAAAAATAGAAAATCATACAGAAAGTATGATTGAATCCCACTTCTGCTAGGGTGGGTGCTTTGTTATCCCTGAGTTCTTCTGAATCTTCAGCCTTATTTTCTTAGGAAATAGGCATGAGGAATGAAGACTTTTTTTTCAGACAGCTGCACTGAATCCATTCTCCACCACATAAAGAAGCAATTCATTTGAGCTACTGCTGTCTGTCATCGTGTTCCATTTTTTCTTTCTTATCACCTTCTTAAACTTGAAGGAAGCAGAAAGTTCACCTATGTCATTTCAGCTGGCAGCTGAAATTCTTTCCTAGTTTTTTAATGGAAGCAAAAATAGCTCCCAAGATTGAGCACTAGGTGTCCTGAGGCTTTCTTGGTTAGTAAACGGAGATGACAAGACTGGAATGTATTCAATCTGTTGCTGTCTCCTGGGCATCATTTATAGATTCTCTGTCAACCCACAAGATCCTCTATTACTATGAACAGTGTAATTAGTTTACAATTAAAGTTAATCACAAATCTATAAAAGAAGCTTCCAAATATTGACAATGATTAAGAAAGTGAAATTACCATATATAGCTAATTAATTCATGGTTAGAAAATTGTGAAAGGAAATGAATTCTTAAAGCTCCTTATAATCCTGGTAGCAGAAATTGCTCTTTCCTACTCCCAGACTCAGCAGTTATTTGTATAGCTCTGATATCCTGAAGGAGGTGATTAGGACAAAATATAAAAATAGTGTTTTCTGTCTACTTCAGTTCTCTTCTAAAAAGTGTTTTAAAGCAGCACTTTCCTATGCAAAATATCAGTTGTCTCCATGTATTCCAAGTCATCTTCCCACAGTACCCCTCCTGGGGCTGCAGAGAAAGCCTCAGAAAGGAAGACCAGCCAAACATAAAATGTTTGCCATATGAAAAAGGTAAAAGAAAAAAGAAATATTATTTTGCTGGCTTTTTTTTCTCTTTTTTACAGTGGTTACTCATGATTACCCATACAAAAGGTATGCCAGCTTGAAAAAGGAATCTTCACATCTCTTAAATTTTCATTCTTTATTTGCTTATTTGTGTTACCCTCCTGTTAGGGACTGAAGCCTTACTTTTTCAGACATTGTCCAAACAGGAAGCAAAATGCTAGTTCTTGCCTCAAAGGACTTACAATATCCCAAATGGATATATGTGGTGGCTGTTGAAGCTAAGAATAACACCCCCGAAAAAGCCCTTGGTGAAACAGACCCAAGGAGCAGAAAGATTCCCCCTGGGGCAGGGCAAAGTGTGGTAGATGCTGAGTTGGGGTGTGTTCTTAGTAAGCCAGCCACTCTCTCCCCACTGGTTTGTGCTTATGTTCATCAATTGTCTATCACCCTCAGTTTCTAGAATGTTCGTTTCTACTCGGTAGATGGTTGGTTTTCCCCCTTGTCTTTCTCTCAGCCCCCTCCCTGAAATACCCTCTGTTGGTCCCCTTCCCCTTGTCCCTCCCTTGTCCCTCCTCGGTGCCCCGATCTTACTGGTTGTTATGATCACAATAAAGTCTGATGCGCGGCTGGGCTCAGGGCTCTCAGCTACTGAGTACTCCGCTCTCAGAGCTCACAGAGCACAGATCCCCCGATACTTTGTTTCAGTGTCGTTTTTCCGTCTCGGGAGCCCGTCTCCTTGCTACAGTTTCGGCAGCCGCGGTAGCCTTTGGCTGCCTGCTTCGGAAAGCTGCAACCCCCGGCTTGAGGTCCCAGGATCCTGGCGAGCGTGGACCTGACCCCAGGGACACTCACTCACCGCCTCTCGGGGTGCTGACTAACCCTGGCAGTCAGCTCTCGGAACACCCGAGGGACGCGGCAGATATAGGCAAATGAAAGAATACAAGAAAGCAAGGACAAAATAAGGATGAATAGCAACAGTGGCAATATCTCTGCAGCACTGTGTTTTTCAGGTTTGTTTCTTTCTAATGGGTAGAAAAAATAAGCAAATTTCAAATACATGATTCTGTGCACAAATTAAGTACAATAAAGAAGCAGTATTATGGATGTTTGGGAAAGTTTTGGCCTCATGTAATAAGCGGTATGGGCAAAAAAGAAGGAAAATGTTTATTTCAAAATGTAGCAGCTACAAGGTAAGGCTATATCATGGACCAGCCTGAATGAAATATGATCTATCCAACTGTATGTCTCATATCAATAGGGTGGTATTAAACTATGAGAAGCACTAAGAGTGAAGACAGATCACTCAGGCTTGATCCTGTAGATTGAAGAGAGCTTGTGAAAGTGTTCAAAGCGAGGAGACATCAGTACATTCCTGGGCAAACTGTGATTCTCTGACAAAAAGGCTGCTAAGTACCGAAGGCTGCCAATGGACTGTGGTGTTTCTGTATTGTCTGCTTCTTTCCTTTGATTCATGAAGGGCTCATGGAGAAATGGCCAGCAACTTAGAGTCCATTATTGGATCTGACAGCACAAAACAATCATTGGTATAAATGAAAAAAAAGCAATGCATTCATTCCTACCTTTTCCTTCCTTGTGTGTGTGTGTCTACACAAGTGTGTCATTTTGTGTTTGGGCATGGGTGGGGTGTGTCTACTGGTGTGTTTTTGTTTCTAACAGAGAAGTCTCTATACCCAGAACAGTTGTAATACATGAAAAATGCATGGTACTGAGAATTTCAGTGGTGTCAATCAAGAAAACAGAGGAATATGTCCTATAGAATTTTACACGATATTATAATACCAAGTGAATTTTTCATGGTTGGTATTATTACAGTGACTGACCACTAGTGTTAAGCAGGGGTATTGTCTTGGTTTGAAAGACAAGTGTCTGCTTAGGAAGGCAGGAGCCTCCCTTGGAATGGAAAACTGTAACCCCTCTCCCACTGAATTATTATAAATTTGAAATCAAGGGGCTCTCAGGCAAAGATATGGGAATAGGAATAATAGTTCTTTAGTAATATCCAAAACAAAGCAAACCAATGACAACAACTATGGCATTAACCAACAAACAGAACCAGAAACCCAGTGGCAGCCTGCTTGGCCTCAGGCACCTTCTCCTTTTGGTGCAATTCCAGTCGCAGTTGGCAGGAGGCGCCGGTGGCTCCTGGTGGGCAGGGCAGATGCGATGGTTCCTCTGTGGCTGCAGGGGGCACTGTGGGTGCGATGATTCCCCAGAGGCTGCAGGAGGTGCTCTGGGTGTGATGATTCCCCGGTGGCTGCAGGGGGTGCTCTGGGTGTGATGATTCCCCAG
The DNA here is from genome assembly GCA_034509425.1 of Eopsaltria australis. Classification (NCBI taxonomy): domain Eukaryota; kingdom Metazoa; phylum Chordata; class Aves; order Passeriformes; family Petroicidae; genus Eopsaltria; species Eopsaltria australis. Next base: position 48,480 of record JAVTVJ010003250.1, read on the forward strand.
CAGCTGCAGGAGGCGCTCTGGGTGTGGTGATTCCCTGGTGCCTGCAGGGGGCGCTCCGGCGTGAGCTCAGGTAGCACACGGCAATGGCAGCTGCCCGGGGCAGGGAGGGATGGAGGAGAGCCCTTGCTCCACAGACCCTCGGGAGGGGCAGCTGGTGTCGGTGCCGCAGCAGGATCCCTGAAAACATTGAGCTGGGACAGGAGGAGTTCTCAGCAGGCAGGGGGAGCACGGTTACAGCGTAGCAAGAACTCAGAGCAGTGCAGGAGGAGCGGGGGAGCGAGGTGGGGAGAGACAGGCTGGTGACAGCTCGGCTTCCTGGCAGGGCAGGGAGAAAAAAACCTCACAGCAGAAAGACAAGCAGCTCTGTGCTGGTTCCTCAGTGGCCGTGGGTTCCCTTCAGCAAACAGCAGCTCCAACTGTCTGGCTCTGAGAGTCCCGAGCGAGAGAGCGAGACATTCCCTGCCCCTGCTTTTGCCAGTCCCAAAATCTCGCGTTGTCCCTGCTTCCTGAGAGAAAGTTCCCCCACCTTGTGAAAGAGAAAACCCCTGGCCACGCACTTTTGTTCTCTTAAGTACCCAGCCGTTAGTTCTCCAGCAACCCATGGGACAAAAAATTCCTGAAGAAGAAAAAAAATGAAAACTAAATCCAAACTTCAACAGGTATGAACTCACACACAACTATTTAGAGATCTTTTAAGAAAGCTGGTCAAAACTAGAGAATGAAAGATATTTCTTATACTTCCTTATATTCCATTAGGCATTGCAGCAAAGAACTGCTGAAACTGTTTACCACGTGAAAGCAAGTAGCTCCACACATTGCCAATTACATTGCAATTCCAGACGTTCAAGGTCATACCAGTTGGCACACCTGCTTAAAAATTGTTGAAGAAGTAGGTAGAGAATAATCCCCTAAGCAAGGTCTCCCACACTGTGTGTGGGGATAGACCTCGAGCTGCCATGGCATCTGCTCTCTGAGTGTCAGAGAAAGGCCTGCTGGAGGACAAAATACACTCCAAGGGAGCCACTATGGTGGCTTTGTCTACTGCAGCATAAGAGGCAGAAACAAATCCTCAGACCACTGCAGGCCCATGAGGGCTGCCTGAACATCTGCACAACCCCTTCTGCAAGCACTCCAGTGCCCAGATTAGGACTGAAACCCATCATACATCTTTCTTGGCTTCATCTGTATTGGAACAGAGGCTGTTCATCTAAAGCAAATTAGGTACACTTTAGGCAAGCCAGAAATCTTAATCTTTCCATCATCACTGCCAGAAATTACTTCCAAGAAAATGTTAGTAGGAGCAGAAAATACAAAAAATTGACAGTACCACTATTTGGAACTTATTAATTACTTATCCAAAATTAATGCTAGGACTGATAGGCCTCTCATATGTAATATGGACAGTTTATTTCATTGGTTGGAAGAGTCATAGTTGCCAAACCACACTCCATCATACTATAAAAGTTATAATAGTCTGTTGAATTTCACAGAGGCTAAAGAAAACTTAATTTCACTTTTTTTAAGAAGTTAAATGAAGGGCTTTGGGAATTACCCATCAGCCTCACGTCAGTAACTGCTAAGATCATGGGAAAAATCCTACTGGAAGCAATGTTGAAGCACAAGGCAGGCAGGGCAATGGTTAAGGATAGGGGATGTAGTGTCACCAAGGGAAAACTGCTCCTTCACAAATGTTGGACTGACTGCATTACCAGACAAGAGAAGGGCAACTGATGGCATCTTCTTGGACTTGTGTGAGGTGTATGACAATGTTCTACAAAATATTTTTGCCTCTTAATTGTGGGGAGATAGGCTTGATGTGGATAAGGAACTAGCTAGATTGCCACATCCACAGAGTTAGTCAACAACTCAATGTGCAAATGGAAATTACTAACAAGTAGTGTCCCTCAAGGGGTCCATACCATGACCAGTACTGTTCATTGCCCTCATCAATTACATCAATAGCAGGATACAGTGCAGCCTCAACAAGTTTATGGATGACACCAAGCTAAGTGTTGCTGTTGATATGCTTGAGGTCAGGATGCTGTGCAGAGGGACCTGACAGGTATGCAGAGCACCCATGTGAACCCCATGAATTTCAGCAAGACCTGATGCAAGGTGTTGCACTGGGTTGATGCAATCTCCTATATCAATGCAGACTGGGTTATGAATGGATTGAGAACAGCCTTACAGAGAACCTGGAAATATTAGTAGGCAATCTCCTTGTGGCCCAGGAAGCCAACTGTACCCTGGGCTGCATCAAAGGAACTGTGTCTGACAGTTTGGGGGAAGTGATTCCTGCCCTCTGCTTTGCTCTCATGAGAACACCTGGAGTATTTCATCAAGCTCTGGGGCCCACAGTACAAATGGGACAGGGACCTGTTTAAACAGGTCCAGAGAAGAGCTGCAGAAATGATTGGGGGGATGGAATATCCTTCCTATGAAGAAAAGCTGAGAGAGATGCAAAGTTACTTAGCCTGGAGAAGAGAAAGATGCAGGCAGACGTTATTGCATCCTTTCAATACTTAGATGGGACTTGCAAGAAAGAAGGAGGAGAAACACAGACTGTAGTGACAGAATAGAAAAAGAGTTTTAAACATAAAAAGAGTAGATTTAGATTGCAGGAAGGATTCTTTTAGAAGAATTTTTCTATTATGAGGGTGGACAGACACCGGTTGCTTAGAGAAACCATAGATGACCCATCCTTAGAGGTGTTCAGACTCAGGTTTAGCAGAGCTTTAAGCAAACTGATCTAGGAAAAGATGTCTATTCCCATGGTAGGGCAGATGGACTAGATAATATTTCACCTTCTTTCCCACCCAAAAAATTATGTGATTCTATCATTGGCATAATAAGATATATTGAGTGGCTCACAGCTGGTCAAGCTTCCTACTAGCATAATTTTAGCCAGTGGGTAGAGGATCCTGGTTTTATTATGTGAGAGTAATTGGCTTGTTTTTCTCAGAAGAAAAGAGTTTTGAAAAAAACGTTCTGGAAACTATTTCATTTTCCCAGCCTTGATAATCTTGAATGCACATGTATATGTAAAGTTATATACACAATATAGGTCCCTCTGTAAATGTTTTTCTTACCCAGTTACAGTGCAAGGTCACTGCAATAAAGATCTATTGACCCTTAATCTGTATGATTTTCCTTCTGTTTTGCCCAATAGTCTTTGAGCCTGAAGCAAACTGCATATTGAGTGGCTGCAGTGTATTAGATACCTGAGATGTAGGTCATGGTTCTAAATTTTCTGTACAATGTATTATTTTTCTTGTTGTTACTTTTCCCTTTCCTTCAGTTCAACCCTCTTCTTTACCTTGTGGGACTTTCTTCGTGGATTCAGTTCATCAGCATACATATATTTACTCTCCATTACTCTTTACAATCAAACTTCATTAATCCATCTCTTTGCCCTCCTAGCTCTCAGGAGGCTAAGAGGATGCTGGAGAGGTGAATATGTAAGTGTCTATCTTTAGAAATCTAACATGTACTAGCAAGCAGGTAGCTTCTTTTGATACATCAAGCAAAATATTCTTACTAAGGCAGTTAGATTTGTTCTCTCTTGCCCTTCTTCACTAAGTGAAGTTGCTACCTCCTGACTCCTTATAAAAATCTGTTCAACCATTCTCCTTTACTATGCATTCATGTTTCTTTCAAGTTACAATCAAACAAAAATTTTCCTGTCCTGCACTGCAAACGAAGGCAGACTGCCTCTACAATCACTGATGTAGTTGTATGTCTAAGTTACAAAGTACCAGCAATCACTTTTCTTTCCACCCCCCATAAGCCTCAAAGATTCTTCAAAGCTTTTCTGTATGGCATGGATGTAGGCTGATTTTGAAACTGGTTTAGCTCAATAGATTTTTAAATCCGCTTAAAAATTTTCCTGCCCCTTCCCTAGTACTTTGCAGGCCGAGCAATGGACACCCCAAAATCCATGTTTCTCATAGTGCAAAGTGTTACGTATGGGCTCATTGTCAATCTTCCATCCAGGTGGAATGGATCAACCAAAAATAAAGATTTTAGTACAAGATTTCATGAGTGAAGGAGATGACTAGCTTGAGGGAGGAGCATTTTCTCTGCACTCGTCTTTCCCCAGAAGGTGTCCTGGATTTGCCCTTGGTTTGATTGATAATGTATCCTCCAGCAGTACAACCCACCCTTCTGTTTCCATTTTTACAGCTGCAAATTGTGCTGATGACTAGAGGGTCTTTCCGCATGTTATTGCAAAAAGGGCTCCTGTTCAATAAGCTGAAGATCCTCTTCATTTGACAAATATTTCCTCTTTTTTTCTTTGCCCTAAAATATGTTGTCCTATTTGTCAGCACTAAAGCATGTGCTTTCTTGGTTCTGCTGTGCCTGTCTGCACTGCTACTTTGTTTATGCTAGTACTGATTAGCCAAATTGGAAGGAGTTTTTTTTGAGACCCTGGTAATAACATTTTCTCAGTCTGAAAGAATAGTTTAGTTATTTGTGGAAGGCAGTGAAAACATCACCAGCATGTGCTTCCTCTGCTGGGCTGCTGTCATCAGATCTCATATACAGAATGTGGTCATACCTGGTAATCTCTTGGATGGGAAATGGCATCAGGCATGAAAATTCAGCAAGCGAGGGCAAGTGTTAGAATCAGGCAACATGCTTTTTTGCCTGAACCTTTACTGAACAGGTGCTTCCGCATTGTCTCAGGGTCCTGAGGGAAGTCTTTAAATTTAATTCAGAAATAAAACTAAGCTCCCAACTGCTTGAGATGATTAAAAATCCCAAGACTCTCTTCCTAAGAACAAGAGCATGACCCTGTTATCTTGGCCAAATTCCACATAGTGAAATCACATTCTGCCAATATGAAATGTACCTGTCATTTCAACTGCAAAGCTATTCTGAATTCCCAAAGAGAACTCCTGTTGAGTGTTGAATGCTTTAAATGTCTTCCAGGTCCACCACTTAGACACAGCATTTCTAGACCTATAACTAAGTCTGCTTCCAAAGCACATTCAAAGAAAATAAATAAATTAAAGGCAGAATGTCATCCTTATTTTCTATGGTAGTGCTATTATTATCTCAAACTTCATCAAGCCACCAATTACTTTTCATTTTTCTTCTTAGTGATGTTGATTTGAGATTCCTTACAGGAAAAGAGATAATTGAAAAATAGATTTAAAAAGCAAGAAATTGTGATAATACAAAACCAAAAAGTGGTATTCATGTTAGGCATGGCATGATGACACTTTAAATACTTGGTCTCTGAAGAAGGATAGATACTGCCTAAGAAATTTCATGTTTTGAGTTGGGATTTTTTTAACTAAGAATTTTAAAAAATTAAAATAATGAAACAGAGAATGTAGCCATATTGAAATCATCTTATCTAACAATTATAGAGGTTTTTTTGTGACAGCTCTATAACTGCAGTGTGGGAATAGGAATGAAGTGTTCAATAGGGTCTGTATGATATCTCCAGCCTCCTCAGGGACCTATGAAAAAAGAAAATTCTGTGTGGAGTGAAATTACAAATGACATTTAATATATTATAAGCTGACCAAGAAAAGCATCATTCTCTACTGTGCCAAAGGTGTGATTTACATAGCCCAGAAAAAGAAGCTGCATTGACATTATTCTGTTTATTAATTGACCACTTATGAGAGAATTGGAGCTTAGGACATTTCTATTCCACTGCTAAAGATGATCCTGCAGCAATGATTTTACCTCCATTCTTTATACTAACTGGACACAAGATACACTTTGAGGATTTTAACTAAGGAAGACTTTCTTTTACCAGACACATCGTATACTACTGAAACTGTGCAGATGGGCAACTATCATTAAAACCTTAGCCAAAGGAACCTTGGTTATAAGCAGTTTGTTAGGAGCACACATAGGAACTGATAAACCTCAAATAAATAAATATTGCATATGGTCTCTGCTTCCAGCAGTGTTTGGGTCACTACCGTCTGTCACTAGCAGACCTTCTGCCTTTGGGCTCAATTTTGGCAGCTGCTTTCATTGCCCTCATCTTCCCATTCCATTCCTAGGTTTTTATTTCCTTATTTCTCTTTTTCTGCTAAGGGCTGAAAAGCCTTCCTGCTCTGTGATGAAGTGCCATAGGGGCAATGTGCTTAATTTGCTGCACCCCTCCTTCCTTAGAAATTGCGAACATGAACAGATCCCCAGGACTTCAGAAAATAACCCTATCTGACCTTACTCTGCCTCTTCCTGCATGTGGATTCAAGGCCAAAGACAGCACTGAGTTTAGGTATTTACAGTTAGTTTCCATGCCTGAGAGACAGCAGGACTGGGATGAGCACAGGACGTGGCCAAGTCATGCCAGGTACATTGCAGCTCTTCTGTCCTGCTTCTGCTTGTTCTCAATAGTACAGCTACTTCTGGAGCCAAAGCTGCTGTGTGGGGGACATAGTCCTTTGAGAAAGGTGCTACACTTAGCTCTGCATGCATTCGCCTAGACAAGAGATTGCACCCTCCTGGGAGACTTCTCTGAGAGATATCCTTCACTCTCCTAGATCTGCTTTTGTAAGGCCCCTTACTAGTGCTCTTTAAAATGGCCTCTGTGAGCTCTAAAAGTGCTTGTTGAATTTGGGAGAAAGGGAGTGTCTTTGGTGAATGTAACTCTTATCTGGGTTTTTTCTGTGCAGAATCTCCAAAAGTTAGTAAGTTTACATCATGGTAGGCAAAAAAGTATTTTTAGAGGTTTATTTAAAATGGAATTATGATTTTTCTTTAAAAATCTTTCTTGTTTACTATATGACTTCCTTTCTTAGACTCTCCCCATTATTCTTCAAATGCTATCTATAAAAAAATTGTTATATATAATATCAAGTATTCATAGGACTAGATAGAATATAGTCTATTCTGTCCATAATTTAATCTGAATGAAGTAATTAGAATCATATCTCAAAGGCATACTACAATTTTGCTTTCTGACTACACATATAGAAGTGATATCAAGCATTTAGAACTCATGGGTTCTCCACTGCTAATTTTCTAGCGTCACAGCTTACTTGGTGCAGTATGCTCTAAAAGAATATGTATCCCTTCTGAAATACACAGCTGCCTAAAACTGGCAAATTCTTGGTGTTCTTCAAATTAGCTTGAAATTAAACTATTCTCTCAGTTACAATTACTTGTATCAGTAGTTTCACTAGGTTGATTCCTGCTGTCAGAAGGGACACTTTTTTCCCCAATGCACAGATTAGAAAGTGAATGCAAGCAATGTGAAATGCTACACAGGGCAACATGCAGGGAACTAAAGAACAAGAGTAGTCTTATGTGACTCACAACCTTGTGATAAATAGTAACAAATGACATGTTGTCATTGGAGACCTGCATTCATAGAGAACAAAACAAAGGGCTTTGACAAAACTTTAATCTTTAGCATCCAGTATATATATTTTTACAGCAAATATACATGTGGGTCAAAAATTGGTTTTGCAGCTGTTAAACATTGATGACAGTATGGTTTTGTTTTATAAAACCAAGGAGCCCCTGCGAGGATTGAGGATTGCTTGTGAGAGATGAGATCCATCTGATCAAGCAGAACAAAAAGCATTTTGCCAGCTGGCTGGCCAGCTTGGTGAGGAAACATTTGAATTAGAAACAGGGGAAGAAGATGAGCAGCAATATGAGGAAGCGAACAACAAGGTTGGGGTGTTAGGTTGGTATAAACACAAGGGATGTTGTCACCAACAGATCAGGGCAGAAGGTAGCCCCACCCAAATATATTGACATAAATAGGGAAATGCCTACCAGAGAGAACTGTAGGGAAGGCTCCCATTACCTTCCTGGGAAAGCAGGATGACTTACTGCCTCTCTGAAGCAGACAAACTGGAAGACTTAAAGGTCTGTGCGCAGTTACAGAGTTATAATCTCATTGGAATCATGGAGACATGTTAGGATAGCTCACACAACTGGGGGACTGTGGTGGGTGGGTACAAGCTACCAAGAAAGGACAGGCTGGGACTGCATGAGGAGACCAGGCTTTATATAAGACTGCAACAGGGCGCATATCTGCAGATGAGCAATGAGCTGATGGATCAGGGGAGAGCCGATGGGTCAGGATTAGTTGGCAAACCACACGGATAACAATGTGGTGGGTGCCACAGATTGCCTCACTAGGAAGAAAATGTACATGAGGCTCTCTTCACACAGCTGGAAGAGGTCTTATGTTCATAGGCCCTATGTTTTATGAGAAACTTCAAGCCCACCAATATATGTCACAAAGAGTCTACAGCAATGCATGGGAAATTCAAGCCATTTTGGGAGATTGTTGAAGGCACCTTCTTGACACGGGTGGTCAGGGAGCCAATGAGAAGAGATGCTCCAATGGACCTCATACAAACAAGGAAGAATTGGCCAGAATATAAACCTCAGGAACAGGCTGTGGTGTCCATGGGGCATTAAGGAACATGAAAGATGGAAACAGAAAAAAAGTAGGGTCACAGCTTCGACTTTTGAAGAAATTCTTCAGACTCTTCAGAAATCTGCTTAGAAGAATCCCATGGGTTACAGTCCTAGAGAGAAAGGTGTCCAGGAGAACTGATTGATCTTCAAGGTTTGCTTCCTCCAAGATCAAGAAAGGTCCATTTTGACAGACAGGAGGACATAATGGATGATCGAGGAACCTCTGACTGAACTCAAACATAAAGGAACTGTGCAAAAGGTGGAAGCAGAGAGAAAGTACCCTGGGACAAATAAACACTGGACCAACATGAAAGTATCTGATTAGGAAAACCAAAGCCTTTCTGGAGTTAAACCTGATGAAACATGCACGAAGTGCAAGAAAGAAAGTTTCTACACATGCACAAGCAGCAGAAGGAAGTTGAAGAAAAGTATGGGAGTGTTGCTGAACTGGAAAGGACATTGAAAAGGCCAAAGGAATCTTTGCTACTCTCACTTTGGTCTTTATTTATAAGAGCTGCCTCCAGGAATTCCAGGGCAATAAGAATCTACTCAAGAACATTTAAACAAAACTGGACATACATAAGCCCCTGGAACCTGATACACCTTTGAGTGCTGAGGGAGCTGACCCATTTCAGTGCAAGAACAATCCTCATCAGCTTTAAAAGTCTGTGACAAGTAAGGGAGATTCCTGTGCATTGGAAGAAAGTAATTGCTAGTTCTTCCTTTCTGAAGGAAAAGAAGGATCCAGTGCAAGACAGGCCAGTCAGTCTCTCCTTTGTCTAATGGAAAGCAATGGACTGAATCCTCTTCAAAAACATTTCCCAACACATGAAGGACAAGAAAGTCATTTAAAGTCATTAGCAGGAATTTATAAAGGGGAAATCATGCATGACCAACTTCATAGACTTCTATGATGAGATGACTGTCATGGTGGATGAGGGGAAAGCATTGGACACTGTTCATCTTATCTTTAGCAAGGTTTTCACCTCCATTTCCTGTGACATTCTCACTGATAAACTGATGAAATGTGGGCTAGATACATGGACAGTGAGGTGGATTGAAAACTGGCTTTCACTGTTGTGATCAGAAAACAAATTTCAGATTGAGGCCAGTTACTAGTGAAGTACCCCAGAGATCAAAACTGGGGCAAATACTGTTTACATCCTTTTTAGTGACTTGGATGATGGAACAGAATGTTTCCTTAAAAAGTGTGAGAAGAGTGGTTGATAGACCAGATGGGTCTGTTGCAACTTGGAGCTGCCTGGACAAGAAACAGACTAGCAGCAACCTCATGAATCTCAACAAAGGTAAGTGCAAAATTCTGCATTTGGACAAGATTAGTCCCACTCATCAGGAGAGGCTGGCGGTTGATCAGCTGGAAATCAGTGTGACAGAAAATGACTTGACTTGGTGAACACCAAACTTGCCATGGGCCAGCAATGTGCTTTGGTGGAAAAAAAAGGTCAAAAGCATTAAAGTTGCATGAGGCAGAGCACTACTTGCATGTAGAGGGAGGTGATACTTTCTCTGTACTCATCTGGAGTACTAGGTCCTATGCTGGGCTCCCCAGTACAATTAAGACATTGAAAGACTGCAGCAAGCCTAGCAGAAAACCTCAAGGATGGAAAAGTGATAGGACTAAGACAAGAGGCAATGGACATAGGGAAAAATACAAGAAATTTCATTTAAACATAGGGAAAAGGCGGGTTGGATTTTTTCCAGGGGGTGGGAAGGTTATTTTCTTTTTTTTCCCACTGCAACACTGGTTTGTGGGACAGTTTGCCCAGAGAATGTGGAGTCTCCATCCTTGGAGATATTCAAAATCCAACAGGGCACAGCCCTCAGCAATCCACTGTGGCTCACCCTGTTTGAGGAGGAAGTTTAGACTAGATGATCTGTTTAGGTTCCTCTCAACAACTTTAGAACTGAATGATACTTAAAAACTTAATCCTTTTCAGCCTAATTATTTCAACATCCCCCTAAGATATGTTTGGGCAATAGTGCCAGATAAAACAAGCAACAATATCTTCTGTAAAATGATCACTTTAAATTAGCTACAGAACTTTACATCAAAATATTTATCATGTGAAATAGAAAAAATTGAGACTGGATGTAATATGTTAAGCAGGGATGATGCCTATTTGAAATCTAGAAGTTAGGTTCCAAATAAATTTCAGCAAATACAGCAAACCTCATAAATACTTGGAAATCAAATTACTTGCAATAATTAATCTGTGAAATAAACATGAGTGTCAGGATTTTCATATCTCATCTTCTCCCTCTTTTCACTTTTACCTGCCTCCTTCCCTTTGGGATGTTCAATCAACTGGAGTTTTTAACATGCCAAGAATTTGCAAATGATAAAATGGAACATTGTCAAAAATAATGTCAGATGGCAGGACTGCTCTGACACTCACAGTGCATTAAAACGGGATAAAAGTAACATCAAATGAAAGTGCCTGCAGTGAAGGGAGTCGATATATAACAGTGTAACATAGAAAAGGACCTTTGATTTAATGAGGTTCAATTTCATAAAAGTGCAGGTCTTCAAATGGGAATGTCATTGAAGTAATCAGACAGTCCTGTAACTTCCATCTTGTTGTAAAAGGAGACAGATAATTAAGTGTGGTTACCTCCTGAATAACAACAGGAATCACAACCCAGTATGATCCAGATCAAAACTGAGGCCCAGAATCAAGCTATGAGAGTATTGCTCTACTTGCTGTTGAACAGACATGGCAAATGTTTGTGTGGTCCCTCAGAACTGAGGTGATATTGCTGTTTGCCTACTGCTAAAACTTGTTATTCATACCTGGTTTGAATTGTAGATGGTTCTTATAACATAGATTAAGTTTTTGACTGAAATAGGAGTGCAACAATATATACACCTGCATTATGTCATATACATCTGTGTTATGTCATATAGAAAATAGAAATAATGTGCATTGTTCCTTTTGTCATTCTAAAATGGTTAGAAAGATCTAATCTGCTTTAATTGATTCAGCTGTATTAACACTAGTAAGCATATGAAAAAAGAATTAAATGCCTTTTCTGTTCCTACATGACTAATGGGATAGAGATATGAAGAAAATGAATAAAGGGGTAAGAATCCTTTTCAAAAGGCTTCCTTTTGACAGTGACATCAAGAAAACTTGTAGGTATTGTGAGTTTCTTAATGCGAAGTAAAAGGTAGGTGCTAGTATATCTGTTTGTAGGAAGGGTGTTTCAGGAAAATTGGAAAGCTGCTGTGATGGTTGACTGTCCAGCATTGAGGGTGTTAGCATGCACTGAAGCTTCACTTTTTGATACAGTTTCCTGAAGCAATTTTGGCTTCTCGTGTTCTCCAGAGTCAAGGTATTTCTAGGAAGTGCTGTTATCATGGCTTCTCTTCTTTTTCTCTGCATTGCTTGTGTTTTCCAAATTTGGATGAGGGCTTTTAGAAGATACATGCAGTTTCTTCCACAGTCTTTTCTATTATGAATATGCTTGTTAAATGCTTACTTTCTGGAAAATTTATCTAAATCAAATATTTAAGGGATTTCCTGTTTCTTAGTACACATTTTTTCCATGTACATTAATTTCAGGCCAGGGCAAATCCTGGGGGACAGAAATTCCTACAGCTCCAGAACATTTAGCCGCAAACACATGAATATCTCCCTTAAAATGTGGTCAAATACAGTGAGATTTTTCTTGGATGGAAATGTGCATATCTGTCTTGACTTCTCTAGGAGTTATAGATATCCTTACTCATGTTGGTGGGTTCTCCCTTGAGTTTGCTTCTTTTGATTAGACAGCTTTTTAAAACAGGGTTATCCTCTTTCAGATTAAGAGTTTGTTTTAAAATTCACGAGTGGCCCTATTATCTTTACAGTGGTCCTTAGAGTCAGTCAGTCAGTCAGGACAAAACCCTTTTGAGAAGAATCTGTTTTGCTGACAAATCTAAGTACAGACCAAAATAAAGCAAACAAACAAAAACTTAACCCAACCTATCCCAAACAATGAAAAACGAACAAAGTGAACACGAAAAACACCCCCCAGAACAAAAAGCCACAAAATCCCCACAAAAATCCAATAATAAGCAAACTAACAACCCTGAACACAACCCAAAACCACAAACAACCCAAAAATCTACATTGAAAAAATAGTTAAAATGTCAAAGTTTACCGAGAAAAAAATCCAATCATTGTTAGTTACAAAGATTTCACTTCAAAGTTTATGTGCTATAGTTTATGTTTGTGCATTCATCACAAAGCCTAGGCAGATGGTTTGTGTGATTTCATTGAACTGTACTAAGATGTTCCTGGAACTCAGGTCTTGATGCAGTAACCTTGTCTGTTAACAAGATGCTGCAGCACTGTGCCAGCATCTCATGCTGTGAAAACACACCTCAGATGGAGGAATGAGAATCCCACTTACATATCCATAATTATCTAAAAGGTGAAACTTGATGAAGCAGGAAGTTGTCTCTGAAAATCTCATTAAACAGACTGCATAACAAAGTGCTAAACCCACTGTGTGTTCCTATGTTCATTCTGTGTCCCTTTAGGTCTGTATTTGACCATTGCTGAAGGCCTTCCTGCAGAGCATTTCGTTTTACAAATAACACTGGAAGCATCCAAATGTGAGCTCCTGGAAGAGCTACAGGCAGCATTCAAACACTTCATGGCTCAGGGGTCAAAGTTTGCCTGCTAACATATGCTGAAGCATGTGCCACCTCATCTTCACTCTTCTTATTACATCCAAATGCTGGCACACGCTACCATCACGCTTTTGGTTTGCTGTGTGCTTGGGACACAGTTGGAACAAGTCTTACCAAAAGAAAGAATTAGTGATTTCCCTGCCTTACCAGAACCATCATCTCCATCCTTTTCTTCTTTAATGTTGTTGTGTTTGTTCTTTTTCAAAATACAAGTGCTGTTTGAAGTGTAGTAGCTTTATCCAGGGAAAAATCACCACACTACATGCAGATGGAAAATTACAGTAGCTTAGAAGGTGTAAATACAATTTATAGCCAGTTAAAATCAGGTCATAAGCAGATTTTGGCAATTTCTGCTCTATTTTTTGGTGTGATTGCAATGGATATAGACTGGAAACTTCAGTCAATGGAAATGACACAATAGTTACTACAATGGTCTACTTATGCCTTGAATAAACGAACATACACTCTGCATAAGAAAATACATATTTTCTCAAGGTGAAGAGTAGGCTTTTCCTATGTGTGATAATGCATGTACCTGATTAAAACTTACTGCAGGCTCTGTACGCTAGCCATTCATGCCATAAATATGGATGACTAACCATGAAAATATTCAGAGTGCACTGTACAGGAAAAGAAACTGAAGCACAGGAAAGGAAGATGATTTGTTCACTATCCACGAGGGAGGTAAGAGGAATAACTGTGAAGAGCAACCTGCTTTTTAATTCCTGGTCAACTCTGTAATCACAAAGATGTGCTTTCCAATTAGAAATAATAGTCATTCTTAGGGAATGCAGAGAGCTGCAAATGTTTGCAATTACGAAACAGCTTTGTGTTAGATCTCTGCACAGATTGGAGCAGCAGACCATGACACTTTCCTTGAAATCCGAACCTTTGTTGTCTTCTGCTCTGTTCGAAAGGGTTTTCACATGCTGTGTGTGAACGCCTTCGCAGCTAATGTCATGCTTTCATGCTCAAATGTGGAATGGGGCTTGCCAAATGACTAAGCTGTTGTGTGGTTTAGGTAAGACAGGGTTGATAGGAAGATAGGGAAAAAAGTTTAAGAAGATTTATAAATTTATATTGTGATATCTTGGCTGGCTAAAGAGAACTTTCTGACAAAATGGTATTTCTGTATTACCCCTTCTTGAAAATGTGACCCAAAGATAAAATGGTGACTTACATGCTCTTGGAAGGGCAGCACATTCCTTATAATGGAAAGATTTTAGAAAAATTTGTTGAGTAAACTGAGATAGTAGCTGCATCAAAAAGTCAGTAAAATGAGTATAAGAGAAGAACTTGTGCACCTCAGCTTGTTGTAGTGCGCTAGCATTTTTGTTCTAGTAAAAGACCAAACAGTGTTTGGTATGACAGTGAGAGTGCCTGAGGGATAGGAAGCAGCAGATACTGATATTGTGGGAACAGTGTTGAGAAGAATTACTGCAAAGGTAGGAGGGTTGTAAAAATAAATCTAAAATGTGGGAGTGGAAACTGGTAATGAAGCTTGTTTCAGAACCTTTTATACAGACTGGGGAAGAAAAGGAAAAAGAATGAATAAAGGGAATTTAAAACTGATATGAGGAGCTAAGGACAAACAAAGGGGGGAAAACATAGGATCAGTAGAAGGATTCTTGCACTGAAAGACAGCCCACCCTCTTGCAGTGTTACGAAGACAAATTCTGCTCTCAGTGCAACTGATGTAAAGCCTGACTAATTCCATCTGTCACCTAGACTGGTGCAAATCTAAACGAAGTTGCAGAAAACACTGGAATTAATTTTAATTTACTTTGATCTAAAAAGCAAGATTTTACCCTATCTTATATTTGGCAAGCTCTTTTCTTTTATCTTCCATTTTAGAACAGTAATTAATTTACTCCATTCATTTTGATTTTTTGTTTTGCTTTTGCCCCTTTTTCCTCCCTTTTTCTGTTTTGTAGTGGTAGTTTAAGCAGAAGAAACCAGGATTTTCCCCCATCTAGACTTTAAAGTGTCGTGTGAAATGTTCCTGCAGCACTTTTCCAAGACCCTGATAGATGCTGTTTATGTTATGATCCACTCTATAATAGGAGCTTAATATAAAGTACGCCCTTATGTTATGCTTCAAATCACACAGGTTTCAATTCACACTCCCCCAAAAAGCAAAAATGAGATTAGCATCTAAATTGAAATTGATGCTAAAGGAATCTGTGAAAAGAAGTGGTCTAAAAAAACCCTGAGTATCAGTTTTAGGTTTCTTTTTACACTGTATCTTGGTCATTTCTCAGAAAATAAGCTTCCAGTAATAAGCACTAAACTGTGTCTGGTCTTGTACAGGTGTGCTGAGAGATGAAAAAGGAAGAAATGTAACCCCATTTAGTTAATGCCAATGACTTCAATGAACATGTAGCTCCATCAAGAAAGCATCAGCTCAGCCAAAGTGTGGCTGCAAGAGCTCCAACTGCCCCATCTTTCCCTCATGGGAGATGCAGGTAAAGCATATTCCCTGGTCAGTCACTGTTTCCATGGTCAGTATCAGTTGCCCACACCCCCCTTCCCCTCTACACCAGCCAATTCTCAGAGCTTTGGGAATAATTTGGACATACAGGTAGGCTTTCTTTTAACACGGTATTGCTTTGGGAATCTGTCACAGAGACAGTAAATAGTTTGATACAGGGAAACTCTTCTAAGATATATTGTATTTCCTTAGTTTACCACTGGTTCTCATGTATATGCTGGAAACAGTGTTCAGAGTAAAGCTAAAGGAAAAAAGCTTTAAATTATTCATTCTTGCCTCCCCAAAAATGCACAGTATGGTTTCCAAAATTGGTTTACACACATTCACTGATGGTAAGTAAGAAGATCAGAGCGATGCATACCCCCTGAACTTTCATTACCTTCAGTGTGCAGGAAAGACGTCAGGAGGTTTGCCACAAACTTCCAATGACAGTAGATTTCCCCCTAATGAGCTCTTTAACTTTCACCACCTGTGAGTGAAGGAGTCAGAATCTGTGTGAGAAATTCTAATAAAATGAAATTAACTAAAGAACTGAAAAGAAAAGGTAATGAAAAAAAAAAAAGGAGAATGAGCAGAGGAAGTGTAATGGCACCATCACTTTTTTCACAGTTTTGAACGCAGGCAGGCAATGGTGGAAGTCTGAGCATTGCATAGTAAGTATTCTGACACTGATGGAATGATTTTAAATACACTCTAATACTTTTCTGATGAATAATGTGTGGTACTTGAAAGAAAGCTTGACATGATGAGAAAGAAGACATATCCTCTGCTGTGGTATTCCATCACATATTTCTAAATGTGAACAGCTTCAAGCAGCTATTGCTTATTTCAGTCATAACAAATAGTTAGTTCTTGTGTTACTAAGGGGAAAAGGGGTGTTTATGTGACACAGACTTTCGTAACAGTGCAGCAATACCCAAGAAGTATGTGAAGGAAAAGTGTGTGTTGACATCTTTTTATTCTGCATATGCAAAAACAACTACACCTCCCCCGCCACTCCAAAATTCTTGAAATACATTGATTCAGCCACTTGCTCCACCTAGTCCTATCATCACTTAGTCAAATTTAATTTCACACAGGGTTCTACATTAATTTTAGCAGGGTTTCACTTGAACAGAAATAGAGTAAAATCATCAGGATTTGGCCCAGAAACATATAAATATGCTGTTATCAGATTTAGTTACTGTTATCAGTTTAAACCAGCAGACTAACTGAGACAATCCAGGGAACCTGTTCCCACCCTGCCCGTTTAAAACATCAAGATGGACTTTTGCAGGCAGGTCACAATGACTCTGAGGTTTGAATTCCCATGAGGAGCAACTAGTGCAGGAGCAGTGCTATTTTCATTTCACTAGCAATGGACTAGAGTTCCATAAATCTGTGCATTTATAAGACTTAAAGATCCCATGACTCTGTATGAAATCACATCAGTTGCACTAGCAGAAATTGAAAATGGACATTTATAACGACTTACTAAAATTCTTGGTCAGCAATAAAATAAATTAAAATGTGTCTCAAAAATCTAAGGAGTTATGTGCTGTATTTTCAGTCAATAAAGATAATGACAGCACGCAAGGCTGTATTACAGCCAGTTTTATAGCCAAACTTTCACAGGAGAGTTGTGAGACTGACTGAAATGCATGTTTGGGCTTTTACCCAAGAATTACTATGCTAGGCAGAAAACCATTAAGAAAACTGGGAAAATTCAGTTAGAAACATATATCTTTAGAGTTTTGTTAGGTACTTTTTATGTTACTATCCAGATAATAATTCCTGATCCTGTCCTTGCTCTTCTTAATTCCTTGTACAATAGCCATCACATTCATGTGAATGTTTGCACTCAGTATAGACAGAATGTAAAATCTTCTGTTATTTTATCTACTTGCATTTTTTTCAGCTGGCATTTTCCTTGAAGCACTTTAAGTAGTTCTTATTTAACATGATGTAAGAAAGAAAAAGAAACTGGACTTCTCACCTGATCCACAAACCTTTAGACCTGAATATTGAATGAAAAACATGCCCCTTATTCAAAGTAATGTTAGAATGTAAAATATATAAACTCTAAATACTGTATCTCTCTTTTTTCCCTCTCCATGTGTGATATCTTCCTCCTTCTCCCTCTTGTCCAAGTTACTCTGAATCCTATGTTCTGGATATAGATTTAACTGAACAGCCCATCTATCAAACTTTCAGCTAAGACATAATATCAAGCTCATGTTGTCATATTGTCTTGCAGAAAGTCTTCACCTTTCTTAAAGCTAGGTAACAGGTGGTAACAGATGAACTATTATCAAATTTCCCAAAACATCTGTAGGGTTTATTTTAGCTATCCCTCTAAAACAAAATTTTCTTCATTTATTTAAGAATGATAACTATTGCTTCTGCCCTCTAAAAGTTGTTTGAAGCTATGAAAAATAACACTGTCAAAAGAGGGATATGTATGATAAGATTCACTGACAGTTTTGATGAATTAAAGAAATATACAGACAGAACTCATTAAAATAAACAATTACTTGGAAAATATAATGTGCATACATCAAGAATATAGGAAATTTAATCTGCAGAATTCTGTCAATAGAGGAGTTTAAGAGGTCAGCTACTTTTGCCAAACATATCTATAAGATATCTGACATGGAAGAGCTATGAAAGAGAAAAGATGCTTGGAACAGAAAGATTAAGAAAGGAACTGGGTAGGCAAAAAGAATCTGAACAGCTTATTCTGTGTGTCTCAGAATGTGAATCATAGGACTAAATGGAGATGTTTAATCTGAGTTAGTCACTGTAGTTTTCCCGTCTAATCTATGACAATCTA
This sequence comes from Eopsaltria australis, assembly GCA_034509425.1. Lineage (NCBI taxonomy): Eukaryota > Metazoa > Chordata > Aves > Passeriformes > Petroicidae > Eopsaltria > Eopsaltria australis. The sequence continues at coordinate 66,891 of JAVTVJ010003250.1, forward strand.
ATCAAACTAGCCAGTGGTGTCCTGGGCATGATTGATTTCTTCTGAGAGTATATATCTAAAATAAGCCAGATCAATCAAATCTGAAAAGTGCTTATGAAGGCACTTCTCAGTGAGGAAAACCTCAGTGATTGAAAAAGGATTTCAGAGGAGTGGCTCAGATGTGTATATGTACATATACAGCTTAAGATGAGATGAGTCCTGTCCTTGGGATCTGCAATTTACCTTCAACAGCAATTGGCAGCTTAATTTGTAGACCATTGGTCAGATCCTCTTAGTGGAAAGCAAAGAAGAGACTAGTATGGAAAATCAAATTACTCCTTCTTAAATGGAAGAAACAAGGAAAAATTGCCACAACACTACTCTTCTCTGACTCAGCAGTTTTGAAATGACACCATTAATTATATAGACAATGTCATATTAATATTTAAAAAGCTGCTACATAAATATTCCCAAAATATTTAGATACAGTCACTTTCAGCTACTTAATTTGGCAATGCTAATGAGTTAAAGCAAGTAGGATAATTACTCATGTTTTTCAGTTCTGGAATAATGTATTTGTGAAGCCTGGACTTCTGTAAAATAGAAATGTAAACAGTGAGGTACGCAGAAGGGCAGGCAAAAATAATATGAGGAATAACCATAAATTTGAATGAGCATTTGCCACTGGGCAGTCCAAGGCCTAAAAATCTAGATTTCAAAGTTCCAGATGTGGTAGTGGCATACGGAGAGATAGGGGGGCAAATGAAAGGAACTAAGTGACCCATAGAAAATTAGGAACATGAGCAGAAAAAAAAAGTGTTAAGATGTTTATTTAAAAGCTGAGCTTCACTGAGATAGTGTGAACTTACAGGATGCATCAGCTTGTCAGGGCGTAAGATTTGTGTTATAACCTACAAGACCATTAAGTGAAATACAAAATTCTTCATAAAAATTTTTCTTCCTAGTTGTGAATTTTTTGCTGCTCTGTGTTCACCAGGCTCTTTATGTTTTGCCTACAAAGAAATATAAAGGAGAATATATACATATGGATATATGTATGTGCATGTAATTCTTCGTGTCTGTGTCATACACTTCAAGCATCATTTTTCCTCAATAAGTAAGAGAAAAGAGAAATTTCTTCCAAGAAGGACCCTTGTATTTGCCTAGTGAGATTTGTGATTATGTTGCTGGAAAAGTTAGTGACATTAACCATTTCAACAAAGTTAAAAATCAGTTTACAAGTGAGGGAGAAAGTGAAGAATATTACTTTGGGATAGGGTATTGTCATTATATATCAAAAAGTTTGCTGAAACCTGATGAATTTCTTTTTTAAGTTGTACTGTGTCAGGATCTAAGTTGATAAATTAAAAATTAATATCACTGAGTGTGTTTCCAATTGTAAGGAAATGTGGGCTATTGACTAATATTTTCAGAAATATACCATTTTACTTCAAATATACACAGACTTTTAAAAAAGTTGAAAGTCAGAAGAATTGCATTAGACAACAGATGTAATTTTTTGTGTGAGAATTAATTTTTGTCTATTCTTATTTTCTGATTGCTAAAGTTGTTTTATTATGTAGCTGAACAAGAATGGTGACATTCTAATTTCAAGTGAGAACCCCTTCGTTTTTCATTAATGGAAAAAAATGTAATTAAAAAAATGGTTTGGGTCTGTAGCAACAACTGTGCTTGACATCAGTGTACAGCAGCTCTTACTGAAGACCTTGGAGGAACTAACAGACATCTGTCTCAGATTATTACTGAGATGAGAAAAGCACAGAGGTGAATTTGGTCTCTTGACTTGCAGCCTTCAACCAAGATCATGAAGCCCTTTTGGGGGTTTAGAGATGGCTCAATAGCCTAGCACCCATGGAAGCCAGAGATCAGCATCTAATCAGGTCAGGAAAATGAAGGACAAATATTGAGTGTACTTTCAAGGACCAAAGTTGTTTTTACAATGCCTTGCTTTTCTTTTAGAGGCAGTTAAATCAAGGCAACATGATCTGTTTTAGAGATTATCCCCATGGAAGATGTCAAGTGAAATTGTGGCAGGAAAGCATGGGCCCTGGCATGCTAGGACACATTTTTGAATAGGTGACCATCACTGCTGCTCACCAAAATGAACCAAATGACTTTAGCACCTCTTGATTTTATCTAATGACTTTTTGTCTTCTCCCACTATGCTATGAGGCTTGTGTTTATGTTTAGCAGGCAGATCTGCATGTAACCAGAAACTTCTACTTTCAACCAACTGTAAATAAGCATAATACAACCATAACTATTAAAAAATAGCTCAGAGTTATTACAGTAGTCACCTGCAGCATGTCTGAGCTGCAGAAGCATAGGCAGAGACGTGTCAAGATCAGAACAGCACAAAGATGCAGGAGTTCTCAAGAAAACAAACATTTGTAACAAAAGGCTCTGATTCTTTCTGGTCTCTGGAAAAATAGGCAGGAAGGCAGGCATAGTGGAGGAAAAGGAGGAAAACCAGAGAATCTTTCATGACAGATGTACCTGGGAAAGAGAAGTTCTTCAGAAAGGAACTCATGTACTGTCCAGGGAAGAACTTTATGCATTATAAGACACTTGCCAAGCAGACTTGTCAACAAACAGAGTCAGAGAGCTTAACAAGCATATTTTTAATGAGGATCAGGAGTCAAACCTGGATGATCATTTTAAAGTCTCATGAGACAAGAATAAACATAAGAGTAGTCTTTTGTCTCTTTTGAAGTCAGTGGAAGATCTATCATTGACTTCGTGGCATCAGAACTTCCTTGCAGCTGTTGGAATATGAGCTTGGGATTACCATATTACTCTTGTGAGTTTTACCCAGAAGCAAAAGGATTTGAGGCTGAGAGAAGTAGATCTCTTCTTGTGCTAATTTACAACCCAAAATAGATTTGTGTTTGATTGCTGACATTTACAATTGCTTTTCTTGCTATTTTTTCTATGTATAGGATTCCGTTCCTACCCTTTCCTGCTGCTGGCTCGGCTGTAATGCCCTTTTGCCTGGAGGGAGGAAGAGGAACAGATGGCATGCAGCTAGGCAATTATACAACATAGTAAAAGCAGTAAAGTTCCAAATTTAACTTCTCAGCCTATCTCCTTAAGTCATTCCCCTTGTGTCTGCCATGCAAAGTTAATGATTGTGAATTATTTCCATCTATCTATTTACAGTCTTAACTGATATTAAAGTGACCAAAGCAATTTTGATTGACGTTTTCTGAGGCTCATAAACTACTTATTTCTGATCAATTCTAATTGCCCATACTGCTACAAGCATTATGTACCTCAGCCAGCAAAATAGGCCATTCAACAGCTCCCAAATGTGAACTACTAAATGCTCAGGCTTCAGAAGCCTGGGAAGCTAGTTACAAAGCAGTATGGGCAGGACTCAAAAGAGAAAAATGAAAGGGAGGGGAATTAACAAGAACAAATACAGTACTCAAAATAAAAAGAATCAAGCTATTTGCATTGTAAATGAAACATCCTCTGAAACATCACTGCAGTTACACTGATACTTGATAACATTCTCTCCACAAAAAGGAAATAAAGGAAAGATGTTGATTTTCTGGAGTAAATGGCTATCCACAGTGTTAGTGTTAAAGAGCAGATTGAAGAAATTATAAAACTAGCGTAAATAATTTTAAGTGTGTAACAGCATACAGCATCTATTTAAATGGCCTGGTAATTTGGCATGAACCCAAGGAATCATTCCCTGAGCTGAATTTATGATGTGTGCTTTCAAAAAGCAGCCAAAATCCAGTATATAAAGAGATGTTTGGAAGTAATTTCCCTTACATTGGAAAAGACCATTAGGCTGTTCTGTTTTTAAAGGGCAGAATTACTAGCTCCAGCAAAGTATTTGCTAATCCTAAAGAGTGTTAGGCTTAATCTTAGTTTTCCAGCTGGCTCTGAAGAATGTAATACACTGCCTTGTAAAGGTGTGTAAAATAGATACCCAGCTGTAAACAGCTTCCATTTTACTTTGTAGTTCTTGCCTTTAAAAAATGTAATTAAAGAATGGTGTTGGAATTCATAAGGATATCAAAAAAAGTTTTTTGCTTTTTATTTCTTTTTACAGTTGTCAGGCTCAAATTCACACAAAGACACTCATGCTAATGTCATGGGGCATACCACGAAATGATCCAGGTAAATGCCAAGTATTATATCCGAGTTTGTATAGTAGACTTTGCCGACAGCTCTTTCAGCCTTTGAGAGACTCGTTCCTTCACATGTTCAGCCTCTGCATTCTGTATGACATTTGATAGCTGAAACCCAGGTGGGGTCACAACAAAAAATGCTAAATGTGTTGTGTTCTCAGGAATTCAGAAGCTGCAGGGGATTTCTGAACCTTTCATTGTGAAATGGAGGCATTCAGTCTGCTCCAAGAGAACAAGAGTTTAGTCAGCTGTGGGCCCATTAGCCACATCTCTTATTCTCCTTGTGCTTACAGAGCCTTTTTTAGCTGCTAAAGCTTTTCTCAGAGACTTAAAGAGCAGAAGGGACACAATGACAGTCTCATGTGATCCCCTGTAGATTTTTCCCAAAGGTATATCCTCCTGAAAGCTAGCCAAAGCAGAATCCACATGGGTGTGCATTTACCACCTCAACAGTTAGTTGCTTATTTACCCTGTCTGCTATGAACCAGGAAGTCTTTTTCTGAATCATTTATTTTAAATACGCTGAAGATATGTTCTATTAATTTTCCTTTATTTCCTTTTCCTGTGTACATTTCTAGAGATATTTCTTCATAGCTAGCTGTGTGAGAAAGACACAGAATACGCTATTTACTAGTAACCAAAGTACAAATATGTTAGTATTGAGAGTAGAAAATGGGGTTGGAGATTAAAGATCAGTATGAGGAAAATCTGTAAACAAGCACACACCTGCTTGTGGTTGTTGTATGAGAAGCATGAGTTTGTCTTCCATGCTACTCTGGTTTTCCTGGATTAGACTGTTTCTAAAAAGTGTTGGGCTGTTTTGGGTCTGCTTCTGATCCTGTACTCAAAACCAAAGAAATATAACAGAAGCACCTACAACACAAGAGGCATTGCTGTGAGAATGGTGACTAGGAGAATAATATTAAATGTTTGGAAATGCATTTGGAGCAAGGGTTGCAATCTGGATGTCCTACTTGATTGCTGCATTTAACACAAAACATGGCTAAGCAGTAACAGAAATAAAGATATCTCTGTGAGAGACTGACCTTCTCACCATTGAAGGAAGTACTTTATAGCTACCAGAGACGGAATAGAAATAGGCACAGAACAGCCTTCTCATAATCCGAGGGACAATGATTCTTTTCTTTCCATTAGCAATTGTACTTGGACCAAGCTCAAGTTTATAAAATAATGAACATAACAGGAACAAGTATTATAAGTTGCCTTCCCTCCCACCCATCCATGTATAAATTTAAAACAAATAATAGTAAAACAAACAGGCAGCTGGTGCTTCAAGCTGCCAGTTCCAAAGTACTCATAAAATAAAACTTCTTTTGTTCTTTTTTCTCCAGGTAGCTATTAATTTTTGTTTTGTGTATTTTTCAGTTACATATTCTTGTTAGCAGACCAAGGAAAACTAAAAATGACAGTGAGCAGTAACTGACAACACACCTGAAGTTACAAAGACTTTCATTTTCCAAGCTCTTTCTTTTTCTCTCCTCATCAGTGTCTGCATGTAATGGATGATGTGGCAAACAAAACACAGCAGTACAAAAAAACTCAAAGAGACAGTAAGAAAAAAAATTATGCTAAAGGCTGAATACCAGAGAAAATGGTCATGATATCCAAAGAGCCATTATCACAACCAGATTGCAGCTGGTTCTTGCAATCCAGAGCACACATAAAAGGTTTAGGAATCTTGAGGAAGCATTAAAATGTATCTTGCCCAATCTAATGGCCAGCAAGTCCAAATACACAAGGTTGAAAAAGTGGATGGAAAAAATATATTGTTGCATTTCCAAATTTATAAACAGGGGAAAGGGAGATGGGGGAACAGTTTTCAGAATGGCTAAATGGTAATTGGATGCCTAATTGCTGTTCACAAAATGAAAAGTTCTCCCATAGGGGTTTGTCTGGTTTGTTCTTTTATATGGGTAGTTATATGACCATCAGATTTGGCAGAAAAACTGGCTCAGATGCAGCTGCCAAAAAAAGGGAATTATTGTTAACTAGGATAATTTTTTTTTTTAGTTAATATTATAGTCTAATAAGCAAATGAGTTGGCATGGCTGATGAATAACATCCATGGTAAAAAGTAATGAAAGGAATTTTTATGTCCAGCTTTGCTGGCAAAAGAAAATGTGTTATGTAACTTCATGGCAAGACTCTCAACCTACAAATCATCCATTCCTTCTCTTATGCTTTCTGGTTTATCTATTGTAAGATTTACTAATATTGCTGGGGAGAAATCCAATCATTTAAAAGAAGAAAAAAAATCAGCAACCATCTCACAATGTGTGTCAGCCTTTGATTAGATAGGACTGTGCAGAACTGGAGTCTGAAGAGTCCCAAGCAAGCCAAGATGTGTGATTAAGTCGCTGTGTATATGAAATAATGACAACAACAGCAGGAGAGCATAGAGAGTGATGATAAAAATCCCATCTAGCTAACATGACATCTTGTTGCAGACTGGGTCCATTTTTTGCAAAAATTCTTTCATGGTACTTTTCTGGTAACAGACAGAAACTGAAAGCCTGTTGATGAATTTTAACAACATCCTTTGATAAAATTCTCCAGTTTTTGATTTATCCGTAAATTTTGTCCAAAATTTACATTCTTCTGTCACACTTCTTCTGAAAGATAAATATCTAACTTGAGTCTCAAGAAAATAAACATCTTCTTTACTTGATAAATGAAGATGCATTTACCTCCTTATTTACATGCACATTGTTTTTTATTGCATCACTTGTGTGCAAAATTATAAAACCCATACTTTTATGTCCCTGCTTATCTCCATATCATGTAAGAGCAGTCTTGAGATAATTAAAAACAACTTTATGTTTTATCCTGAAAGATAGTCTAATTCTGCTTTGGTTAACTGATTTTGTGAACAATTAGTTGAAAGTATCTCAAGTGAAGATATTCAAGTATCTTCAGTTTTTGAGACTCAATATAATTTTTTCTACTGATGTAGAAATAATCAATTGCTAGTAAGTGTGATACATCTTATTTTGACATAGCTGACAGTGAAAGCCTTACAAATCATTGTGCACAAGTCAAGGTGCCCGTAAGTTAGAATTCTCTGTAGACTGAAGTATTGCACTACGTTTTACTACATTTAATATTTAACATGGAAATGTGTAGCTATCATGTGTTGTGAAAAGGATTAAATGATAATATTTTCCCATTTCCAGAATGTTTGCCATGGAGGTTTTATTTTCATTGTACTGAAAAAATGTTATACAACAATTTAAAAAAATATTTTTATGTTATTTTGGACATTATCTGTTTAACCTTAAATGGTGCTGTATTTTGAAACAATGAGATAATGGTGCATTGAATTAGCAGTAATGCAAACTGAAAAATAAAGGAAATTTTGAATATTTAGATTAAAAAAAATCAATTTCAAGATTAAAGAATGTTGAAAAGGCATTAAAAATATGTGTCACACACTATCAATACTCTTCCTAACTCTTCATGACAGAGATTACCACTCAGTTTTTCTGATTACCAATGCTTTGATTGAAACTCCCCATGCACCATCCTGTCCTCCATTTAAACAGTGAGCTGTACACATAGTGTTTTCCCCATGAGCACCTCAACCTCCTCATTCCTTCTCATTATCCACTAGGAGAACTTTGGGAAAGCTTTCAGAAAGTATCACAATATTTTGGGGTGTCATTTAATAAGAAACACAAACAGGCACATATTATATATATAGCACATATATAAAAATTATATAAACCATGCACATACTATGCGCAAACCATGCACATTATATAAATTATGTATGCACATACATGTATATGTGTATATATACTCACACATAACTATATATCTATATATATCTAAATATTTGCATAGAAGTGTATATAGGTATCCATAGATACAGAATATCTCCATCTATTGGTAGATTGATTAGTAGGTCAATCAGTGGTTTCTATCTGTAGTGACATAAATCAAAACACTGCACTCAGAAAGCCTAAATTTAAATTTCTAATTTGCTTAGAAGTTCTCAAAACAATTTTCTCCCTACCTATTTATTTTCACTGTGTAAGTCATGAAAAGACAAACAAGAGGCTACTGGTAGGCCCTGGGAGGTGAAAGTAGTGTACTCTAAGACAGTACAATTTATCTTTACCAGTCAATGTTCTTAAAAAGATGTTAGCTAATATGACAAAATTCAGATATCTTTTATTTTCTGACTTTCATTATAATTTCACAGCATTATTATTATTTTTTTAAATTTGGGTGTGGTTGTGTACATATGGATCTTCTTCAACACCACTATTATGTAAATGTATTTAATATAGTGCACTTCCAACCGCTTGTGAAATGTTGATTAAAAGTTGAATTTTCAGTCTAGAAGTGAGGTACAAAACTTACAAAAGAAAGAGCTAGCATTTCTGTTACATCATTGATACATATTGGTTATTTTTAGATAATTCAGAAAGATTCCCATGTGCTTGTCACAGCCACATGACCCCAGATGTGATTTTTAATGATGCTGATGTGTTTAACTTTGAACTTGCTCCTCTCCTCCCCCTTGGCCTGCTGCCAGTTGTCTCTGGAAGAGGATTTAAATGCTTGGCATCAGAAGTTTGCACATTAGAAAAAGAATTAGATCTTCCTTAGCAGCTTGAGATTTACTGGAGTGCTTTTTGTTCTTTTGGCACTCATTAAAATCCTACCACAATACTCTAAGTAAAAAGGCAACTTGTATTCCTTAGCTCCTGTCTTTTTAGACATGATTCATTCACATTCAATTGTGTATATGTTTTGGGGACATGTGTCCACCACCCATTTTAATTTCAGAACTTTTTTCATCATGTGACTATTTTTTTCACCCACACAGGTATTAAGAAGGCAAAATTCTGAGTTTTACAATTACTTGGCTATTATATTCAAACATACACATCAGACTGTTTAAAATACAATAGGAACATAAGTTTCTATAAAAGCAGGGCTTTTTTGGGCCTGTTTGTGGTATGTTGCTACACAACTATCACATAAAAATTTCCAAGACTGTGCTTCGCCAAGTACCTTGGCTGTCAGTTTTCTATGCAGGAGAGGTCTATGTATTGTAAGCTGTAACTAAGTCCTCTATGGAAGCTTTTGAAACATTTCTACACAGGCTGAATCTGAGAGAAACACCACTACTTAAAAAAATTTCAAAATGCTAATTACTAACACAAACAGGAAAGGGGGAAATAAATTCTAAGTTGCAATAATTGAATGTTAGATATTGTTGAAAGGCTGAATGCCCTTCTTTTGCCTGTTGATCCACTGACTTACTGGTATTAACTTACTGCTGCCAAGTTGACTTGCAGAATGCTAATGTTGCCTCTCCCGCTGCTCTCTCCATCTGTTTAGTGCCCAGTGTTGCCCTTTTGTTTCATAATCTCCATTTTATTAAATGTTATCGTACTGGGTTATGTATGACTGAACCATACTGTAAATACTTACTTGTTTTCCACAGCTTGTTAGGTTCAATAAGGCTTTGGTTTTGGGTTTATTCTAATAGATTTTAAAGATGTGTAGAATACAAAACATGGAGGACATTGTCTTCATATATGTCTATACAGGGCTTTGAAGAAAGGAATTCCGGAAGGAAGGAAGGAATTCCGGAAGGGAGGGAGGGAGGGAGGGAGGGAGGGAGGGAGGGAGGAAGGAAGGAATTGCGGAAGGAAGGAATTGCGGAAGGAAGGAATTGCGGAAGGAAGGAATTGGGGAAGGAAGGAATTGCGGAAGGAAGGAAGGAATTGCGGAAGGAAGGAAGGAAGGAAGGAAGGAAGGAAGGAAGGAAGGAAGGAAGGAAGGAAGGAAGGAAGGAAGGAAGGAAGGAAGGAAGGAGGGAGGGAAGGAAGGAAGGAAGGAAGGAAGGAAGGACGGAAGGAAGGAAGGAAGGAGGTAAAGGCTGGAAGAAGAAAAGTCAGAAGGAGGAAGGGAAGATGATGAAACAGTCCAACCTCCATGAAATCAAAAACTCAGGCCAATCTCCAAACTTGAAATCTTTGCCTACGTTCTAAAACCATTCTCTAAAACCCCAATCGCTGCAATCATTTGAAGAGATGAATACACATTGTTGTATTCCTTTGTAGCTCACAAATCCATGTTGTTTGACACTGAAAGATAAATTCATGCCATATCTGAAGGCATCTCCTCTATTTTGAAGGTAAATTGCCCTCACTGTATATGTTACTGGTTTTGATTCATAAAAAGCTGTTATTTCATTTAGGACTGAATCCAAATTTCCTTAAAAGATGAAATGCATGCTATTGCCCCTTTTCAGAGCTGAAACAATGAGACTAATTCTTTTGTTGGTTGTCCTGGGATAGGAACAGTCCAGGAGTCGAGGACAGCCCTGTGAGGCATATTCTCCCTGTGGGATGTAGCCCCTTCAGTGTCTTGGGCAGGATGAACTGAGTGGGGTGATGGGCACCAGATAATGCCTCAGAATATACAATTAATTGATCCTATTACTCTGTTGGATTGGTGTAGACATTTGGGTTTTTTCCAGGAGACACAGAAAACAAATTTCGGTTCTGTGAGGATCATAAAACTAGGAAACAAAGCCTAGGAAAAAAAGAGGTTTCATAGAACTAAAATCTGATTTGTGTATCCTCAAAACACTATAGAATGAATGGGAGAGAAAGCAAGTTTCAGGCTGACCTGAATAGTTATACAATTAATAAATGTCTTTTGCTTTGTCTTTTATACCTTATATGAAATAGTGGTGCCAAGGTAAAGAAAAAGAGCCCAAACACTTTTCTCTGTCTTGACATTTCCTATGTATTAGTATCGACTAAAAACAGAATCATAATATTAACTCTATAAACTACCTGTTTGGTCTGGAATGAGGTGTGTGCATTAGTTAATATAGTAAATAACTATTGAAAAATCCCATGTGATAAGTTGATTTATTTACCTATTTAATTTGAAAAGAACTTTCTCTGACAGATTTTAGAAACAGAAGCCATTCAAGTCAGGCTTTCACTTCCCTTTAGGGCTGCATTTATTGCTGCCTACCTTGAATGGATTTTACAGGAATTCTCCTGTGAACAAAATCCCTCTCCATTCACTAATTGAGTGATGACATTAATAATTCTCAAATAGGTAGATTCATAGCTGTGCAACTGGAGACAGAGCTAAAAGCCAGTTACTTGTACTTGCAAATCAACCCTCAAATTTCATACCGGCTTGTTATGAATATCAAATACAGGGACATTAAAAGTATTTTAAATAAGACTTGGTGTTGTTGGATACCATACTGTGACAAAATATACTGCCCATATGGGCTGATAATTACTGTATCCATAATAATATGGCACCTGCAAGCATTTCTTATGCATTTCTTATATATGGGGCTGTGCTTCACTGGCATCAGTGGGACACAGCTTCATTTGAAACTGTGTCATTGCTTCCATTGCAGTTGTGGAGTCCTGAATAATGTAATGATACCACACACACAAAAATATTATTAAGCAAAGTAAAACCGAAAACAGTTTTTCTGTCTCCTTTTTGGAGCTCTAATAAGATACTAATAACCTCCTGCAATGTCCAAAGCACAGTGATGCCCTAATCATTTGTTATCCCATACGGATGCATCAGTACCAACAATTTCAGCATTCTTTGTGTTTCACAGTCTGAACTGACAAAAGACTTCAGAAATAAACAATTGAAAAAGACATTCCCTAAAGGTAACTATCAAGTCCAATAAGGCTCAAATAAAATGGCCCAGCTGTCAGAGTAAAATACTGCATATCCACTTAGCTCTTGAAAGGAAAAGGTAATGCTAACCAGTTGCTGGAGACAGCCCAGAGAGGTAATGCCAGCTGCACAAAAGGATGTACTGCATAGCAGTGTACAGATGAATGAATGGGAAACAATGCGTAATAGCTGCATAAGTAATTCTCTTCAAAGGACAAAATAAAGAAGAGAAACCCACTTTGTTTAAAAGTTATCATTACTGATCATAAAACACACACACAGAAATAGAAAAAAGCATAATTTGGAAGCCAAATGAAACAGATTTGAAACACAAGCTTTGAAAGTCATCCTAGTTTGAAATGAATACTACCTTTTCATACGGCATTTTATTAAAAACAAGGTCAGAATGTTTGTAAGGATTAGTATGTGTCTACCCTTGGGCATATGATAAAAAAAACCAAAACCAAACAAAAAATAAAAAACATGTAGAAGCATAGAATGGGAAGTGCTTGAAGCTTAAGTGCAAGTCTCGGTCACTTCAACCATATATGGAGAGCACATATGCTTCTCATGGGTTGGCCCAAGGGATGTCAATCTTGGAGGTGACCTATGCTGCGGGAAGTAGTACTACTTCCTTCCTGAGAGAGAGAGCCAATAACCAGGTAGTATTAAGTATTGATATGTAGGTAAGCCAATCAAAAGTTGACCTGCCTTTGAGGAAAAAAGCAGAGGACTTCCAAGCCTCTTCCTCTTTGGCCTGCTGCTCTTCAGAGAGAAGCAACTCCCTGCTCTCTCTCCAGTAAGACTGGGCCTTTTCCATCCCCTCCTCCCACCCCCGGGGATGGGGTGGGGAAGGGAGTTTTAGAGCGGCAGTGCAGCTGCAGCTGGGCATGGGGGAAGAACAGGCCTGGGCTCTCTACAAATACAGTTCAGACGGGCTGAAATGTCAGCTACAAAAGGCAGTGTTGGGCCCTCCTGCTCCAGGCCAGGGCCGACTCCATTCTGCTCCAGGCTGGGCCCTGCTCTGTCACCCCAGGGCCTTCCTGCTCTCGGCTGGCCCTACCAGGCCGAGCCATCTTCGCAGAGCCAGGCCACAGAGACTCTTGAGAGCTGCTGCCAGCCGACTCAGGCTTTCCAAACAGCCTGGCAGAGAGCACGTGATCGTCACATGATGCCAGAGAGAGAGAGAGAGAGAGAGATATTAACTTTCTCCATACCTGGACTAAACTTCCAGACACCCATCCTTCCCTGCACAGAGAGAGGAACGAGTGAGGACATCTACATAAATGCAGCATAGAGACTTTAAAGTTAGTGAGGAAAGCAGAACCAACGCCTAGAGGGAGGTGTATGAGAAGTGTGTTGAGAGTGAAGCTGGAAATCCTTTTTAGAACTGAGGTTGGGTCTGAGCTAATAAATTCTCTGTAATATATGAAGAAATAGTCCAAAGGGGGGATGTGAGTTTCTAATTGCAGCCAGTGAACTGAAACACCTGGGTAAAGACAAGTAGGTGCTGAAATAAGTGCAGCCTGATGAAAACTTGAACAAAGACAGAGAAGAGGCTGTGACCCAGAGCCCTGGTCCCAGGGGATGCCAGAGAACTTGTGTTGTCAGGAGAACCTGCGTTGCTCAGCACAGAAGAAGGGATTTTCTTTGTTGCTACATTTGAACTGTTCATCCTTAAAAAGGTACCCCATGGACTGTTCATGACCCACCATAGTGACTGTGAGAAGGCTACTGGGGTGGGGGGAGGAGTCCACCACATTCAGATCTTTCCTCCTGGGTGGCTGCTGATGGTGAGGCTGAAGACCCATAAAAAACCTTGTTTTCTCACAGAGAATCCATGGTATAAACAAAAGAGAGATTTCTCTCCCTAAGTGAACTGAGACAAAGACTATTTCAGAGATGGTAAACTGACTGAAAGTCAGAAGTGTTGTCTTTTTGTGTGTTGTCGGGGGAAAGAAAAGGAGAGGTGGGGGAGGAGGGGTGGTCTGAAGGTTTGGTTCTGGTTCTTGTTTTTTTCTCTTTTTTCTCTTAGGTTTATTAATAAACTTTCCTTATATTCTTAAAGTTTTAGCCTGCTTTGCCTATTCCTAATCCTTGTCTCACAGCAAAATTAGGTAAATTTCGGTGTGCTGGCATTTAGCCAGAAACTCGAGTAGGTGAATTGAAACAGTGGGTGAAAAAAGGATGATTCTTCTACTACCAGTACCTGAGAGTGGAGTCGGTCATGCATAATGAAATGGTTGTTAGATCACTTCTGATGATCTAACAGTCTATCTCTTTGTCTTGGTCACACTACCTAGTTTTCTTTAGTCACAAAGGTTTCTCTGACTGGTGGGTGGAGAAGTTTATGGTAGATTGGTTAATTGGATCATTTGCTTTGGAGTGGCACCCATATGTAGCTCTGTTTCTGTTAAAGAAAAGACTTGCAGTGAGAGCAATTACTTGACCTTCTAATTGGTGCATTTAACTTTCAACATACATTACTTCATATTGGAAATAAAGTAAAATTATAAACAGTCATCTGATTGTCACTGTACAATCTATTCGAAGACAATTTTCAGTGCTTGCTAGGAGAGGTTTCTATATCTTCTCAATCCTTCTTGCTGTTGTGTATTAGAATGCTACAGCTATGTATCATGAATTTCTTTCTGTATGTTCAACTTGTTTTTGGCAGCGGCTGGATTCCAGATACCATGCATATTGCTTGGGCAAAAGAAAAGAGCTCTTTCAGGACTGCCACAGACATTGACTAAGTTGCATGTTTCTCTCACTTTTTTCACTTGTGCTGGGGCAATTTTGATAATTCTAAAAAAAAAAGGAGCTGAAAGGAAAGAGCGGAGCATAAAAAATGCTTCAGACAAGTGGAGAAGGTGGGCTTTAAATACCTCAATTAATTCAGAAAAAACAATTCTGTGACACTTAGCCACCATGCTGTTTTAAGGCAGTGTATGTTTCTCACTCTTCCTGTGTCAAGGTTTTGTGTGCATTCACAGTTTTCTGCTCATGTCCTGAGCTTGACTCATCCATCCACACAGTGACTCCATCCTCTACTGTGAAGGACTCACCTCAACAACGTCATGTGACTAATAGTTTGTGAAGGAGAGACAGGGAGGATGTACCAGGTGAGATGGGACCCCTGTAGTTTAGAGGCTGTGATAGGATAAGCACTGCGGATATGGCATTTCTCTGTATGCAAAAAAACTCCCTGCAGGATGTACCCCTGAATCCAGTTCAGCTGAGAACCTAAAGGTTTTTCTTGGATGTGGGATACTAATCATGGCTTGTGAATTTTCACTATCCTATTTTTTCTTCTCTACTAAATATTGAAAACACAAGTTGGCCTTGGGATTCTCTGTTATGCTCTTAATCATTTATTCAGTGTTAAAAAATTATTAATAAACAAGGTGGAGGGGTGCATGTCTGATATTAATGTGAGAAGCTACAACTGCTACCTGCTCTCTGCCTGATCAGACATCTTACAAGGGATGGCCAAACCAACAGGCTTTAAGGATGTAATTGGGAGGTGGGAATTTCCTCTGAGATCCATAATTTTTGAAATAAAACATTATTTGGGAGATCTCAGATCCTGGTCTCTTAGGCTCTAGCTAAGCAAAAGAGTCATCAAGTTATCAAGAATATGACAGCTAAGAACATTGTCTGAATGAAGGACATTAGTTTAACCAGCCAAGAGAGAGCTAAAAGAAAATCACTGTTTTCAAAGGAGAGGATATGCTGCCAAGCAGCACCTCTCCCTGTAATGAGAATATTTTTTCAAATGTGTATCCTCACTTAAGCCTGATTCAGGCCAGAATCCTCTATATCCCTGCCAAACATCTAATCAGACGAGGACATTACCAGGAGCATGGCACCTCTCCCATTTCAACTGTTCTAAATTGTGCTAAAAACACTTCTGTACCTATTTGGAAGAGGAAATCCTTGAATTTTCTTTTGAGGAATTAATCGTGTACCCCACAAGGAAAATGAGTGAATAGACCAAGTGTCCAACATGCCTTCCGAGCCACAGAAAGGCTGCATCCTTTAAATTTCAAGAGTTAGTGACCGAATTAAAAACTGAGCAATTATGTCATCATCTCTTGCATTTAGCCAATCCATTTGTTTTCCCTGACTTCTGATTAATTTGGCTATCATTGATCTTCTGTGTGCAGTCCTTTGAGAGCTGCCAATCCACCAGAGCAAAAGAATAATAATTCAAATTTCAAATTAACTATGCATATTATTGCCTGCTGCAACTAGAATACTGCATTGCTGGTATTATTGGAAGGGCAGTTTGGTTTTTGTTAACAAACCAAAGCAAAAAGAAAATGTATTAAACCCATAAAAACATGTACAACTATGTGCTAAATCTATGTAATGACACATGTCTGTATCTCTGGATCTCAGCATGAGAGAAAAAAGATTCTGTAAGTATCTTGAAACTTGAAAAACATTTATTTTACTTAAAAATGTGACCTCCTTTTCCTCTGTGCACCTTATAATGGTAAAAGAAACCCCAAACCCTCAAACAAACAGTACCAAAAAATCCCACCTGTCACAGATTTCGACTGTATTTCTCTCAAGCCTGTTGAGTCTATCAAGTGTGAACATCTGGGAATCATCATATTTTGTGCTGACCACTGAATCAGCATAAAAGGAGGACATGATAAGCTCCAGCTGTTAAGCCTCCTGCTTAGAGGATTAGAGAAATTAACCCACAGGATGTTTTATTACAGCACCAGGAGTTATATTAAAGATACATGTGGCATCTTCTCCACAGGGAACACAGAAGGGAGCTGAGAGAAAGTATGCAGGGTAGAGCTGCTGGAATGTCATCTACCTACCCTGTTTACAACAGCAGAAGGAATTTTACCTTCAGAACTTTTTCTAAGAATATAAACCTTCTACATCTAGTTCTTTTTTGTCATATACAGTCCAGGGAAACATGGATTGAATGAACAACAACTGAAAACAGTAGCAAAAATCTTTGAAATTCATGTCATTTGGTTTATCTCCCTTCATTTGCTGAGGCATTTATTCTTTTGTCATTGCACTTACGCCTTTAGGCTTCAACACATCAGAACATAAAAATGTCTTATTTGTAAAAGTCTTATTTAACAGTCAGACACATTAATTTATTTCTGAGTTTGTACCCCTAAAATAACCACGTCCATGTATTAAATATATAAAAAGAAAAAATATACTAAAAAAAAAAGAAGAGGAATCATGACTGATATTCATTGTTGTGCTTATTGTCATTGTTAGTAATGTTTGCAATTTTATGAAACCTAGATGAAGATTTGAAGAGGTTGAAAAGTCTTTAAAAAAGACATACCTACTTAGCAAGAAAGTGTTACTCTTAGATCACCCTTACTCCAGACCAAAATGAAATTAGAAATGGACACACAGCTAGCTTGAGGAGAAATTAATGTGTTTCTGCCATCCTCATGATCAAGTAAGTAAGGACGGATAATTAAAAATACATCATTACTGGCAGTGTTGCTGGGGTTTTCTTGTGATTCTTTTGTCTCAAAGTGCTTAGAAGAATGGTTAAACTTAGCTGAACTAACTTCTGACTCCTTCTGGGGCCACACTCATCGCTTCTATGTGTGACCCTGTCTGCAGTCATGGCATAAAGCAGGTCCCCACCTCAGCAATGCTAGTACAGCCAGCTCCTGTAGCTGGTGGGGTCAAATAGTTCAGGAAACAGCAGACCCCCAGGGACAATGCAGTGTCTGTTTCTGAGCTGGGAGGAGTGGATATCCTACCTACATTATTAACATTACAAGGTAACACCACGAGGTGCCACTTCTAAGAGATGTCTCCCAGAGCTACCAGGGACTGCAAAAGTTAACAACTTACTTACTACTTGACTTGTTTTTTCGGCATTCATTGGCATGAAAACCTATTTGTATATTTATGCATTAATGAAATGAAGCATATATGCCTCTTTTATGCAAAAGACTCTTAACAGGTGTCTGGCAGTATAAAAGATCCTTGAAGAGAACAGACTGTGAGGGCCATGAGGGTCTAGGGAAGTTTAATTTATAACACTGTGAAGCATAAGGGGCTTCTGCATGAGTTTGAATCATGTTCCCTAGTTCAGGGAGGAGCCTTTGACAACAAATTCTGCATCATGGTACGTGTAAAAAAAAAAATGTCTGCGTATAACAGAGAGGTAGTGGTATCTATTAGATCCTGACTTTGAGATGCACTCATACTTGCTCTGGTCCTTTACAGTTTCAATCACTTTTCATCATGATTCTCTTGCTAAACATGTTGCTTTCAGAGCTGTGGTTTTTACTCCAGCAGTGAGTTTTTTTAGAAACAATGTTTATCACTAGGTTATTTTCCACTATGGTGAACAGTTGTTTACAGCATCTTTTCTTAATCTAGAGTGCAGTAATTGTGCTATTGGCTGCTCTGAGAACATACTTGATGACTCTTAAATCATAACCTGACTTTTGCCTCAGTTAATATAGCAATTATTTTAATTTCCCCCTTGCAGATATTTTCATTTTTCGCTTGATACCTAGTGAATACCATATACAGAGGAGCATTTGTGATCCAGTGTTTTTGAAATATCACAAAACAGAGAGCAAGAATCTGTGTTAATCAGAATGTGCAAACTGCCGCTCCCAGTTCTTGTCTCCCAGGCTTTTTTCTTTCAGACATTTGTTACCTATGTGTTCAGCTGGCATCACGTCTGAAAGGAAGATGGTGGACACGGTTTTATCTGGCAGTGACATGTTCCTTAGCTGGCAGATGAGGCAGTTTGCTGACTGCTTGAATTAGGCTTGGGTAGCTTAGCACATTTCAAAAGAGACAGTTTTACTGAGAGTGACACACAGCTTATGG
Organism: Eopsaltria australis; assembly: GCA_034509425.1. Lineage (NCBI taxonomy): Eukaryota > Metazoa > Chordata > Aves > Passeriformes > Petroicidae > Eopsaltria > Eopsaltria australis. The sequence continues at coordinate 85,601 of JAVTVJ010003250.1, forward strand.
ACCCAGACCTGTAAATGTAATTGCCTTTGCTATGTGCTTGTATGTGAGAATTGCTAGGTGTCTGATGCACAAAGCTGAGCAGGACTTGCAAGTCTTTAATATCAGCTAAGTTAAGGTAGGTATTAAATATAGTATGTGGATAATAAGTCAGGCCTTGCTATCAGATATTCTGACACTTTTCTCAGTCCTAATATAGAGACTGAATTCTGTGCAGGCTTTCTTGGAAGCCTTAAACCTAAACTTCAATATATTCTGCCTATGAGACTTTAGGTTCTTATATTACCTCCTTATCCATGCCTAAGTCTTCTGTTCTTAATCAGCCCAATTCAAATAAACATTCTCTAGAAGCCATGGATTATTTATGTACTCTCAGCCTCACTTGGAGGCCCACTTTCCTTCTTTTTTTTTTCTCCAGGAAGAAATAAAAAGTAGGTGGCAAAGAGAAATTCAGATGTTCACCTTTTTTATTTTTGAAGCCAGAGAATATGTGCACTTTTTTTTTCTTAGAGTCCCAATTTGCATTATAAATTACTTCATACCTTTATATAACAAAATGCAAAATTTTAAAGCATAGCCTTTGAAGTTTAGCCTACTCATAGAAAAAATAACATTAATGTGAATTTCCAAACAAAATTCTTCATTAATATTATGCGTGCAAATGACTCCATTACATAGAATGAGAACTGTTTCAAGCTGTTCAATGAAGGTGCCATATAGGAAAGAAAAGAACTTATCTGCAGGATGGCATTGCTGAGAAATTCTAGATTTTTTTCAGATTAATTATTTCAGTCTTCTTTAGACTTCAGATATTGTAGGAGAATTAAGTGCCATTAAAACAGTTTTAAATGCATCCCAAGAAAGAATTTTTTGCATGTTATATTTCAAAGATATAGTTCATTATTTCTGGATAAAAATATTTGCCTTCTGGCAACTGCAGACTGGGAGTGTACTAATATTAGCACATCCTCTCTATAAAACATGGCTGGAAATGGGAAGGGCTGGGCATGTGCAGAAGGAAAGGAAATCGTTGTAAAGTTGAACTGGTTAAAAAAGAGGAAAAATTATTAGGAAAAGGTAAATAAATAGCATTTCAAGTAGCATAGATAATAATACAGGCTTAGCTGTTGTGTAGAATGTAAATAAATAGCATTTCAAGTAGCATAGATAATAATACAGGCTTAGCTGTTGTGTAGAATGTAAATAGTGTATATCTGCTTCCAGCTTTAATACATTTTCACTTTGTAAGATATTGTGTTATATAATGTGGTTTGGCAAAATACATCCACTAAATTTTATAGTTTCTTTTCACTTTTCAGATATCATGCCCTCTATTATTTTTCCTTCTCCTTCACCAAATAGAACCTGAAATATTCTAGGAAATTATTCACATACTGCAAGTATGGATGTGAAATGAATATTTTTTAAGGAAAAAATGACAGGTAGACAGCTTGTATTAAAGGTCTGGACTTTATCAATTTTTCCCTTTAATGTTTGATAAACAGGGTTTGGGGGTAGTTTTTGATGTTGGCTTTTTACTTTATATATTATTATTTTTTTGTGTGTCTGTTGTTTTCCATGGCAGCAGAAAGAAAGGCCTTCCATTCTGTGACTACCAGGTTAATGTGAAATTATTATAGGGATCTTATAACAATTTTTTCCCTATTTGAAAAACTGTATCATTGCTACCATAGTTTATCTTCCAAAATTAATATTGTGCATCTATGTTTTGTGATCTTATTAGAATCTGTGGGATTTCTTCTTAGACACTTCAAGTAGGTGTGCATGAGTACACATAAGTTCGTATTTTTATTTTACTAATGGTGCCTTAAAATTCCATATTTGCAGCTTTGCTTTTTCTTTGGGTTTTTCATTCAAATAATTTAAGCAAAAAGTAAAACTTTCTGTTACTTATCTGACAACACCAGCCTTCCCTCCTCCGTGAAATGATGTGGTTATTTATTGCTGGTTTTGCACTGATACATGCTGTTTTCAGCCATGGACTGCCTGGGTAATAGAGCTGCCTAATCACTACCACTAGAGCTGAATACTTCCTGCAGAAAGCAAGTCCTTTCTCAGATGGGAGGAAAATGAGATGATTATTTAAATTTTACCCACAAGGAAGTTATTATGAGCAAGTCTTTGGCTTAAAAACCTGAGTGAAATCAGTTTAATATAATGAAATAAACATCAGTTTCATGCAATTTGTCATCTTTTGGGCAGATACCAAATTGCAAATTCCTGTCCACACTTCTGTCTCATTCCACAGTCTCTTACCTTGAATTATTTTTGTTCCTAAATAACCTGAGTGTTCTGTAAGTTGTATTTATGTATAGTGCTTTAGAAATTTTCAAATATCACAAACTGAGTTTCCCCTTGCAAGAAGAACAGATCTGTTTGATGTGATACATAATAGCAAGCATCTGGAATATGGAAACTAAAAATGCTGCAGAAATTATATTGTGCATGTGTAATGAAGGACAAATAATAAAAAAACCTCTGTTTCTAATCTTTCAGAAATCTAGCAGCATGGTTCCAATCTTTTGCATTATGGTATTAATGGAAAGATGAGAGCCCACATTTCTGTGTGTCCAATTTGTTCAGGTGTATTAAGATCTGCAGCCTCCAGACAGAGGCAAAATATAAACACTTGTGTTCAGTCTGAAAAACCTGAGGATAGCTGAGTTATTTTTGTGGATGGAAGACTTGTAGAAACTGAGCAAGTATTGCACCAAATCTTAATATCTAAACTCACCCTGTCTTGGAGCAATTTTTATCTGGGAAAAATCTACTTATAAAATCTCAGCAATGATTTCAAGATTTAACTCTGTGAATTGGCAAGTATATGAGAAAAAAATTTTAAAAATAAAGGATTTCTTCTTCAGTAGTTTTTAAATAATTACTTTCTCAAGTATTTTTTGCAGCACAGAAATAGAATCAATATTTATTAATTTATTTAGAATAATTAATTTGGCAATGAATTAAGAAAATATAATATTTCCTAATATTTTATGAGATTAGAAATAGAAATACTGGATTTCTGCTCATTTATTATAATGATCATGACTGTAACTCTTCTAAGCTGTGGAGAAATGACTCTGCAGATTTTATAGTTTAGATCCATATACTTCAAGAACTTATTATTTCCCAGTACCTTTAAATTCAGTTAATTTTCTATGCTTTATGAACACAAGACCATAACTTTTTAGTGGGACATATGTTACCAGGAAGTCTTCAAGAAATGTTTGATCTGTTTTTTTTTTTTTTTAATGTAATGCTATTACAAAATGCTTGCATTGAGAAGAATTCAGAAACTACAAATGGTTAGCCATCATTGGACTTGGAAATATTTGGTGCTCTGCAAGTAGGTCATGGCTATAACTATCCAAAATAAAAAATACCATCAAACTGCTGCATGTTAGTACCCCACCATCTTGCAAAACTTTCCTGAAAGAAAGGCTCAAGACTCTCTGATTACTCTGTTGCTGCTCCTGATCTTACAAGCCCTCTTGTCCATCCAAGTCCTGCAGCAGATGTCATCAAATGGAACTCTGGCTGCAGCCGTGGTGGCAGGATTATGCAAAGGCTTCCAGAGTTCCTCAGCATTGAGGAGGCAACTAATCACGTGGGCATGTATCACTTCAAGCCACATCTGTCTGAAGTCATTGAAAAGAGATTTAATCGACCCTAAAAATTCCTAATAGTCCATATCTAGATATTTACACCCTTATGAACAACTTCTTTCCTCTCTTTGAAAAACTTAAAGACTGTTGGAGCTCAGTTACAGTCATCACTTCTCTACAGTTAATATCATCCTGAGCAGGGAATATACAAAACAGCATTTGATTAAAGAAACTGATAATTCAATATTAATCACTGCAAATTCCCACCACAGGTACGGTGCTCAGGGAAAGAATAAGATCCAATCTGAATGCAAAATGTTCTTTTTTAAGGATGTAGAGTATACAAAGTTAAGAACTAATACAAGGATAGAAAATAATTAATACAAATTTCCCTGCCAAATGTTTACTTTTCTAAATCAATCTTTAGACACTAGTATACCCTTCTGCCTCTGTTTTACGAGAGTCCACGGAATTTTCAAGGATAAACGTAAGTCATTTTATTGAGTCTTTTTTTGCTTACATGAGGTAAAACTTGGCCCTATGGCTATGCAAAATGTTTACATTGTTGAAGAGATCCTGTCTTCTGAAAGGGGAGGACAGAAAGAGACTGATTCATGGTGCTGATGTTCACTGAAATTAATATCAGCAGCAACATCACACACATGAGGGTGTTTCATTGTTATAGTCTATCTTTTCTCCAGCATATTTCAGATCCTTAAATTTTCTTTGGAGAAGCACTTCACTCAAAAGTGGAGTCTTGATCTTTCATGAGTTGATCAATGATCACATATTAGTAAAAGCAAGCCATATGCAGACTAAAGGTAGTGAAATCAAGTACTCAAGGTGCACACAGGGGATCTGACACTTTATAAGGTGGATTTAATCAGCAGGAAAATTACCACATGTATCTGCTTTTTCTGACAGAAATTACAGATTTAAAAAGTAAAATAACTTTGTGCCTCTGGGCTAGTCCTCTGAAGCTCTCTGTGTTCATGTCAAAGTTCAGAAGCTGAGTTTCAGTACACAAGCATCTTCTAGGAGCATCTTCTAGCTGAGCATCACATACTGTAATGGTGCTGAATACTACTGGTGAGCAGAGGGCTACATCCCTTAGCCACAGGTAAAACTTCACCTTCTTGCTGGACAACCTCTCACCTCTTCTGCCACCCTCCTTGGTTTCTGGATGAGTGATGCAGGGCTGGCAGTCAGGAACTGGTAAGGAGTTTGAGGAAGTTTATCTGTCCATTTTCTTGTCAGACACATCTTGGCACATGAGGCAAAATGTGTAACAGTGTGCGGCTGTCTGGCGGATGCTCGAACTTTCCAGGCAGAGCGCCCGAGCTCAGCTGTTGTTGGAAGCGCTTTCATGTGAACACAAAAAAGCAAGCCTGAGAAAGGTTGCAAGCAGCTACTCAGATAAACTTTTCTTGCACCTTCTGCCCCTAAGAAGGAGGGTTAGTAAGGGTGTGGCTGGTGTAGCAAAGGCTGTCCTTTCTATAATTTCTTGCAAGGGTCAGATACTGTTCTCCTGTGAAAGGACCCTGAAGATATTTAGCCGTGCAATACGAAATCTATTGAAAAAAGCAGTGCAAACTAATCTGTGCTCTGCTGGTACTATCATCAACTCAGTGAAAGACCAGAAGGTTTCTTAAAGATAAATTTCTGCAGTTGATGGTGCTATGGGTATTTGTTAAATATTTGGTCCACAGAAAATTATTTTTCTTTCAAAACAAAAAATCAAACAAGCAAGCAAACAGACAAGAAATCTAACAATCATCTCTTTCTTTGTTGAATATGTGAGAAAAAATGGAGGTATTCACCAAAGAATACTTGTATACTGGTTGTTTATGTTAGACTAGCTTTACTAGTTACTGTGACTCTAAATGGAGTAATGTATTCCTTGGCCAAATTGGTCTCCTGTTTCTTTCAGTATTCTCATTTTCTTGATTTTTTTCTTGGCTTCAGTTTGAAAATTGTTTGTAGGTTCTTAATTGCAAAGCCTACCAGAGGGAGAGATCAGAGGAGCACAGGATTTGCCAAATGTGATGAATGTCCTGCCTCAGGGAATGGCCAATACCTGATTTGTCAGAGGAAGGCCAAAAAGCCTCTAAACACATTCAGTCAGTCATGTAAGAGATCCCAACAGACAAATGCCTGGAAGCCTAGCTCTAAGTACATGACCTTACTTGAACACAATTCTACAAATGTTATCACACCCCTGCACTCTCTCCTGTCATCCTTTTCCCACCAGTCAAATGTATTCTTTTCTGTGTAGACGAGTGGGAAGTGTGAAGCTCAGACTTCATCTACCTTAGGACTTGATCCAAATGTCAGAGTAGAAGAGCAGGATTTCTTTTGCAGCAAATGAAGATGGATGTGCTCTGCCCTCTTTACTGAGCTGAGCAGAACTCCACTGAGGCATGGAGATCAGTCTGCTCTGGCAACTGTGCCCTCTGTCAAGGTGAGACAGCACTCTTCCCTTCAGCTTCTCTCCTAAGTCATTATTTATATTTACACAGTTGTACACAATTGCATAGCCCACAATGTGCTACATTTCATACCAACTCCACAAATCTCTTGTGTGTTCATTGTCAAAATATCTCTACCTTTGCTGTTGCCACAGACTGATGTCTTGCTGATGTATTAAAACACTCTGTGACCCAACACATTTTTCCTCCATCTGTAAAGTTAAGCTAGTAATAGCTTCATGAAAATCTTGTTTTCGATTTTAATTGTTTAATGTCTGAGAAATGCAGTAGGTTTCTGAGTTCAAAACATATGATAAACTTCATTTTGCTTTTATGGTATTGATGCTGTAGTCTGATTCAATTATATCCTTGTAACTGCCTCAGTCATCCCAGTTTGGAAGCCAAACAGCTAGAGTACAAGCCTAGAAAACCCTTTTTACTCACTGGTGCACTGTTTATATAATGAGTAATAACTTCTGTGGCTTGGCTGGAAGAAATTAAGAAGGCAATAAAAACGTCAAACAAAGTTGTAATGAATTTAGAAATAATCACTCATAATTTAGAGTTCATCATCCCAAAGCGTTATTTCTTCATTTGATAGGTTTAGGTCATTATAAAGAATGTGCTCCTTCTTGCATCTGAAACTACATAAAAAGGGACAGTAGTTTATAGCTGCTATATACTTGATGAGATATTAAAATTTTGCAGTACAAAAGCAAAAGATGGAGGAAGGGGGTAAAGGAAAATAGCCATTTGAAGGTTGTATTTCCTTTGGGCTTTTGTGGTCTTTGTTCTAAGCAAGTAAGCATGAGTGTTTTCCTTTTTTTTTTTTTTACTTCTAGAAATTTTAATAGCTTGCTTTATGTGCCTGTGTGTATTTTGTACATGATTAACTTAGAGAATATTATGGAAGATGCAGTGAAATGATTTTTAGACTTCAGTTCACATAGACCTCTGGATGAGTTGCTAACAAAGGAAGGGACACACGATATATCTTCTCATACATTTAGTATGAGAATAAAGACTGCAGAAGTCAGCCCTTCCCTTATTTTGCTCTTTCTCTCCTGTCTCCTATCTCTTTCCCACCAAAGCAAAAGGGTAATAGCTCTTTCCCTCCTACCCTTCTCTTCTCTTCCACCATTCTTTCTCTTTTCTAATTCTGAGGGTATGTTTCAGCATTCATAGATTTTAAATATTGTGTCAAACAGAACAAAACAAACTCTTCTGACCCAGCAGGAAACATGCTTTTCTGCTAATCATATATTGTGAATGTCATTCAGGTGCTTCCATTAATGTGTAGCTGCCAAGTGTGCTGTTTCTCTCACAATTACATAGAGTAATAGTGTCAGGAATGATTATTAGGTTTCTTTTAGTTTAAAATGTTTCTCTGTCATAAGTATTTTGTCACTTCATAGTTGGCGTATATCTTTGGAATTAATTGGATTTTCTCTGCTGGAAGATAATGACATTCTTTAAATTTTAGTCACTTTATGTCCATGAGTTTTGTCCTCCCCTCCTCTCTCCAGCCCCACCTTAATGAATCTTCTACTGTAGCTCTCCATCAGTGACTCTTTAGAAAGGCTGTGAACTGATACAAACTGTTGTTTTATGAAGACTTCATGTAGACATTGAATGGAAGTCTTAAAAAAATCCATGTGCAAAATCCTGTAAAAAAATTCTATTACATTCTACGGGCTGAATGTTCAGTGACTTTTGGAAGGGTAGCTTCTTCTATTAAGACTTTTGGACAAGGTCCCACGTGGGCAATCCAGTTAACTCCATGGGTTTGTCATGAACTTGGGAAAGATTTATTTCAGTTTTGCTTTTGCAAAGTTCTGATTGTTCAGCATAATAAAATACAGATGAACCTGGGCAAAGCAATTCTCTTGCATGACTATTGGGTGCTGAACAGTCGTCTGGTTCTTCCTTTATAAAAAAAAGCCCACAACTGATTTTAAAGTAGCCACAGATAGTCTTGGGTAACCCCATTTCTAGCAATCACATAATTGGAGGATTTTCATCAAAGAGATCCTAGGAAACCTTTTCTAAGGATTAGGTGCCTGACTGTGACATCACTGCTTGAATCTGTAATTTATTTAGGTTGTCCTCAGCCCAGCTATGAAGCACATTTTTTTTCAGAAGCTGCTCCAATATTTTTCCTGTGGTTCATTGAAGCTTAACTGCTGTCACCATTAAAAACTGTAATCATTTTTCCACTGTCACTGACAGCAATTTTATTTTTATGATCTTCCTAAATCCTGTCTCTAAACTTCAAATAAGTCCAGGATGATGCTCTGCAAAATTGAGAAAGCAAACCATGCCATTCTCATCTGTGGTTTTGCATTGGCTTTCCCTACTCATCTGAAGTATTTTTAAATCACCTACCCTGTCTTGTCCTTATGCCTATCCTGTGCAAGCCACTACAGCCACCTCTTTATTTTCTCCTTGAAGGCCAATTATTTTTCCTACCAGGCAATGAGTGTGTGCTACTAGGGACATTTTGTGTGTGTGTAAGTCTACTTGGCTGAGGAAGCTCTGTGAAATACAGACTGGGCTTAACTCATCTTGTTTCAGATGCCACCATAAACATCTTCTCCAAGCATCTTCCCTGACTTTCTGAAAACAGCTTTTGTCGTATATGCTGATGTGCTCATCTGTCAGTTTTCAACTTCTGTTTATGTCACCATATCTTCTGAACTTCCTGACACATTCCTTTTCCTTCTTACTTTCCCTTACTACACCTATGTCTCAATCTCTGCTGAGCCTTGTAGATTTTGCCTGCTTCCAATTTAGTGGAAATGATTCAAAAGACCCGCTTTTCTACTGCAGTGATGGGCTGCAAACTTGATATATCCCAAATTCCATTAGATACCACAAAAAAATTTTGGGGAGATTTTACCTTAAAACCAAAAGCAGCAACACTAAATTCAAGCAAATACCTTGAACAAACTTTCTTTGGAATGTCTGTTGTATCAACTCAAACACATTTTCAAATCTTGGGGACCAAGATGTCCCAGGATATCAAATACTGCTGGTACATAAAAATGAAAGAAAGGCTTCCCCTAGAAGTTTGGTTCACACGTGGAGAAGATTATAAGGGAGAATAAAGACGTACAGAACATTTGCAGGTTTATTACAAAAAGATCCTGTAAACTTAAGTTCAAGGCTTTAGTTTTATGTGATGTTGAGACTTAAATTTAATCTGAAATCTATGAGCTGCTGCAAATCTCATCTGTTGGTTAGGTTACAAATCCCTCAAGAACTGAGAAAAACAGCCTTTGCAGAGCATGGTTATACCATCAAGAATGTCTTCTAGACATATCTTTTAAATTTACTTTCCTCTTTAGCTTATGACTGGCAAAGTTGTGTCCCTTATTCAGCAGGGACTTTATCCATTAAAGTGACATTGTTCATTAGAAAGCTGATGAATCAGCCCCAGAGAGTCACATTTAGGCAAGTACTCACTGAACTCAATAAAAAATGTATGAGGTAAGGACCTCTATTTATACTTTTCAGTGTTTGAGGAATATACAGATACATATTATTTCAATTCACTCTAAATAAGTTACAGAACAGTATATAATAATGCATACAGATGCAAATTAAAAAGAGATTTCATCACCTACAACGTAATGAAATATTTGATAAAATGTTTTTTTAAAAAAATTACTATTACTTTAATATGAGCTGGGATTTTTTTAATAACATATATATATATGTATTTATGGAGTTCCAGTTACCTTCTGTGTGATTAAGGATACAGTTTGGTGGTAAACTAGAAAAATTGATCTAACCAGAGAAATGAATATGGCTTAAAATTCCTCAAAGAATCTTTTAACTCATATTTAAGAGGCAGATACTGTGAGTAATCGTAAGTTAATTAATTATTGATTATTACAAGAGTCTCTCATTCAAAAGGTAAAGCTATGAGATAAACTGTGTTACTTTATAATTTAAATTTACAGTAGTAATAAATGTGCAATGACACTTTATTGTTATGAAGTAGGATTTGTCTCATTATTCAGTTTTAAATGGTATTAAACATTAAACATGCTAGATATTGTTAAGCATTGGAGAAACTGTTCCAAACATCTACTATAGTTAGAATTAGTAATCATCCTGAACATTTAGAACATTTCTTTCAAGTTTGATGATGCTGGGATGTTTATTGCCAATTGATTAATTACATCGTATTAATAATCCTAACCTATTTTAATTTCACGACAATTTGATTTATCTTCAGTATTTCCACTGCATCCTGAAGTCACAAGTTTTTGTCCTAACAATCAATCAGTAGTAAAATATTATGTATCAAGTAGAAATATTTACTTTTAAGTGCTATGAGTTAGTTTTTAGAGCCACAGAGTAAACTGTTAAATTTTCTATCATTCCTTCAGCTGCCAAACAGGAGAAACATTTTTAAGCTGTAGATTAAGCCACTGGATATTTTTACCACTTTTTGTTTTGGTGGAGGGTCTACACTGTATTTTCAATGAAAGTTGATGGAAAACATCTGCTTTCCTTAAATATTTCTTGAAGCATTGTTCCACATCTTCGTGCAATATATTTCTGTCAGTTTTCTGCCTATCTGGATCCATTTATCATCAATAAATTCCAGGGGTAGTTTAATGTAGTAAACTACATTTTTTTTCCACAGATAAAATGGGGAAATCAAGGCACAGCAAAACATGTAATCCCAAGACATGAATAATTTTAGCAAAAAACAGAGAAAAAGAACTTGGAACTACAGACTCTGGATGAACTAGATTAATCTCATTCATAAAAACCAAAACACAGAATAAATAAGAGACAGGCAAAAGTAACTGAACTAAATGCAGTTTCACTAAGAAAATGATGTAAGGACATAGTTATATTTACTTATAAATTATGTAACTGAAAGCTGTGTAAGACCAGCTATGTAAGAGTTGGCTGGTTTACTGTGAAATCTGAAGGCAATTATTTTTCTGTTTTACCAGTTATTTCTACTGTCAAAGGGATGAGAAACAAAAGAAGACACTGAAAAAGGCGTCTTGGGAGGGGCAGATGTTTGCTTTGGATTCAGTAAAGAATGACCTAGAAACTTCTCAAGAATAAGACTGGGGATTTTTAAAGTTTCATTAACAGAAATGAAAAATATCAAGTTCAGTGTAATACTCCAATACCTGTTTCAGACACATCGGAATCAAAAATGGTCTGGAAAATAATGCACAAAAGGTGTGGCAGAAAGGATGCTTTTCAGCATCTGTAAAAGGTTCAGGGGTTTGCTATTGTTGGTTTTATTGGGTTTTTTGGTCTTGTTTGACAGGTTATCAGTAGGTGAGTAAGCTATAATGTATGAGAGAGGAAGAAAATGTTATGAAATGCTGCTTCTTCCCATTGAGTAAGCAGAAATGTCAAGGAAAAGATCCACAAGCCCCTTGAACCTTGTTGGAGAAAGAAACCTACAGTGTTGCCTGTGTGGTGTCTCTACCTGCAGGTGAACAGGCAGCGTGCCCAGCCTGCTCCTCCAGGCTGTCTCAGAGGGATTAATGGGTTTTGCTTACTTTTTCAAAAGGAATGAGAAACAAAACAAGGTTGTAGAGAAGCCTTCTTCACGTCCAACCTCTAGGAGCTGTCCCTAAGGAGCACCCCTGTCACAGCTCTAAAGCTCTGGCCAGGTCTGTAGTGCACCCTCAGGTGCAGGATCATCCATGCAAGCTGATTCAGTCACTCCTGACTGATTGGGCCTGCTCCAATCAAACATATCCCAGCTATTGAAAGCACAGCTGGATTTCCTGTTAACAGTGCTGTTGCTGCTGTTCTTGCTGCTATTGTTGCTGCCATCTCTTGTGAAGGCTGGAATCCTGGTAAACAAGTGTGGTTGTAAGTTGCTCTTACACAATTGCTTTCATATCCTGGGGCTGTCTTGCAGCCTGCAGGGCACGGCTGTCCTCTCAGTTGTGTCTAACTGGAGGAAAAAAAGAATGTGCAGGTTTTAAGAGAGGAACTGTCCAGTTAAACCTATGAACACACAGATGCTGGCAGACATCCATGTACTATCCTTTTGTGTAGGAGCATGTCAGAGGCAAGTGTACATAAACATGCTTATATGTGTATGTATATGCACATAAAAAGCAGATGCACATAAAAAGCAGATACACAGCCCTGAGGGGTGTGATCAGCCACTAGGTTTATCAGGAAGAGATTGTTCTTTTGTACATCACTGAAGTGCCATCCAAACACAGGCATTTTATGTTGCCATTTTAAATGCCCGTTTCCAAAGCATATTATGCTTTTTCTTTATTAACTTTCTGTAAGATTCTAAGTATTGTTTTCCACAGCATAATCTCAAACACTAAGGAGGCACTTGCCCTGGACTAGTAACATCTCCAAGAAAGAAAATATTGGCAAAAACACACACTTGATTGTTTCGTACAATAAAATTGTGTTGAATTTGTGGCCAGTCATATAAATATGAATCACAAATATATTTTGTCTCAGGGCATCACAGGGCATCATAAATTTATTTCTCCTCAAAAAATTAAAAGAAAAGGAGTCAAAAGCTCAAGTCAGCTTTCAGATAGAGAGTTTGGTAAAATGAACAACAGAGCAAAGGTGAATTTTGGAAGGTTTTATAATGTCATCAGAGTTGCCCTGAAAATCTTATTTCAGAAGAGAGAGCAGGGGGCTTTTTAAAGTAATTCATATTTATAGCTGCAAGTGGAATTACCTACAAATGTCCAGTGTACATATATAAAATATGACTAATCTTCAAGGCTATGAGCAACAAAGGCAGGGGAAATAGTACTGCACAAAGAATACAAATAGCACCCACTAATACAGATTGAATTTTAATAATTGGGAAAGTTAATAGATGCTGTTTGGTGTCATTCCAGGCAGGATTTTTATAGACTTGTCCCAACTGGAATTCTCTGCTGCTTGCAGTACCAGGAGAAAATTGCACAGTTCATTGTTCGCAGTTCTGTGCTATTTTTCAGACTCAGAAATTCAAAGCCTTTGTGTTTGAATTCATGATAGAAGCCCAAAAACAGCACTGCCAAGCAAGGCAACCACTTAGTCAACTGGGAATGTGTCAGTTTTAAGTCTTCACTAGTCTTTGACCATTGTAAATCAATGTATTTGATGTTACTAATTCTTGTCTACTCCAAGGATCCTGAGATGTGCTAAAGCCTTACTAAGACAGGGACTGTGAATACCAAAGAGCAACATATGTGATGTATAGTAGACATTTACAGCATTAAAACAATTTTGTCCCCTACTATTGATGGTATTCAATGGCCAGTCCTGTTGTTTACATGGACAGCACTTCATACTGTCCTGCATGACACTGAATCCAGCTCTCCCTGTGACTGAGGTTTTAGTGTTCATCCTTCATTTAGTGAGTAAGAGTAGAACACTTCCATTTATATTACTCATATTCTATGCATTTCTGAGCACACCCACAAGAGTTGTTTTGCTTTTTTGGAAGCTCATGCAGCTCTTTTTTTAACATGCACTTTTAAAATGTAACTTATCATCATATTATTTTTTCTCAAATTAATTTCTTCTCCAATAAAATTCTGAAAGGAAAGATGAGTTTTGCAAAAAAAAAATGTTCATGTTGATTATGAGCAGAACAAATTAACAGTATTGGTCTTAATTCAGGAAGAAGCTGAATGTCTTCAGCATCAATAAAACACATCAAATTATATAGAACTCTGAGTGTAGGAACAGTCGGCATGATTTCCAGCTAACTACCTTACATACTTTAACATGAACATACCAGAGCCTTGCACTACCTAGACCAAACAGGTCAGCTTCTTTTACAACAGAAGTTACAGTGTAAAAAGAGAATTGCTGTTTAAGTTTGTTCATGGAGAGGCAAAGTATTTACACTATTAAGGATTATGTTCTTACAGAAGAAATAGCTATTGGTTATTGCAAATGTGATGTTGCAGTTCCAAGACTTCCACTGGGATAAAAAGTGAAGCAGATTACAAAAATTATAACTTACACCACACCTAAAGTCAAAGGGTGTCAAAATAAGCCTCTTTAAAAAACAGTAGGGATAAATTGCACTTGGAAGCAGAAGTGCTTTTCCAAATAAAATTTAAGGAATTTTATATATCTTTGTCTGTCTGTCTGTCTGTCTCTCTCTTTCTCTCTGTATATATTTACATCTGAGGGAAAAAGTTGGCGCTTTCACATCCATATTTGGGAAAATGTAAAAACATCCTCCTGAAAAAATGAAACTATCTCATTTCTTGGAAATGTGTTAGTTTTGTGGGACATAAAAATAAATTGCCTATTGCAATTATACTCTCTCTGGTTGCAAAACGTTTAAAATGCAATGGTCCAGGAGACAGTTTAGAGCAGAAAACAGGCTTTTAAGAAAATTTTGAAATCAACAAGGGTGAGTAAAAGACATAGAACTCAGTAATCTTCAGTATCAAATTTAGAATATAAGTGTGTGTAATTCTGGAAAATGCTAGCAAAAATATAATTTAAAAAAGTATAACCTCTAATAATTCTGGATTTCTTCAATTTTTACAATTAGTTAAAGAAAATATTTATATTTCAGTTTTAAAAATGCAGAATATTACAACATTCCTTGGTGTCACTTGGAATCAAGTTAAAATGTTGCTTACTTAGATTGATAGCACAAATTTATTTGTGCCTGGTAAACAAAAGTTCTTTTTACTTCCAACTGGCCAATACATGAGATAGGCAAGACTTACAATCCTTTGCAGACATGCGACTATGTGAAATATGTGGCAACTGGCCATTACATGCCATTCTGTTTAAATGCGTTAGGCTTGGGTGCATCTTCATGCTGTTATAAAAACCATAACATGACAAAGTGTAACTTGTATTCAGTTTTTCCCCGGAGAGCTCAAGTTTAACTGGCTAACATCTGTTGATGCAACCTACTCTTTGCTTCTTAGACAGACACTGTGTTGCTGTATTTTTAAAATCAGACCCTTTAGATCTTTTCACTTTCTGCACCATAGAGCCAATAGCTTCTGATTCGTTGCTGGGGGAAATACCATTCACCTGAAAGTGTCGTGCTGCTTTTTCTTCAATGGAAGCCCAACAAGTAAGATGACAAAACAGGGAGTGTGGCAGAAGAAAGAACAAACCCTACAGTCAGTTGAAATGCTACATAAAAATGTAAATGCAGATACAGAGCCTTAACAACCCCAGCATGCCTTTTTTTGTGACACTGATGTCATTACCAGTGTCTTATAAGGAGCTTGAGAATTCTAGCTAACATAAACATTAACTTTATGAACTGTGCATGAGTAAGAACAAAATTGTAGTGTCCCCACCTATGAGTGATGTACCTTTTTTATTGCTTTCAAATGCATTTCATGCATTTCCTCCATTTTGTCTTGTCCTAACATAAATCAGGTTAAGATCTTGGCCTTTTTTTTCTTAAGATTGATCCATTCATCACCAAGTTGTTTTAGGACTGTGAAACCTTGCATTTGTGAATTTGAGACAGTCTCAGACATCGTGTAACCATCTCTTTACCTCTTTCTATTCACAAAGTTGACAACTATCCTCCATGCCATTTTCCTTTGCTTCCCATCACATTGCAAGAAACAGAAAAGTTACCTCATTTATAGTTTCACAAAGTCTGCAGAGTCAGCTAATGCTTCAAATAGGGTTTAATGATTTGATGAAAGTCTCCCAGTGTGTCTGAGGCCATATCAAGAAAGACCTCCATAATCTTTGGGCTGTCTTCTCCTTCTTCTGTCTCTCTAGTACTAATTTAAGTGCAGGAAAAATTTTCTCCTCACTCCTTGCCCCATTATTTTTAGGTCTCCTCTAGTGATTTCTTATGGAAAATATTTCAACTTGCTCCTATTGGCCAGCAAGTACTGTCAAGAATGATTCCCTTCAGGGCAGCTTCAGGAATCAAAAACATTCTCTCACTGCTCAGTATGGAGGCAAAAACTCGCCTCCTATTTACTGACTTTGGGCTAGTAAGAGTAGCACTCTGGGGTTAACTTGCCCTTATCTCTCTGTATTTTTAGAGACTTATTTATGTAAATAGATGTAATGCTTAAGCTCTCAGTTCTTAAGAGCAAATAAATATTGTGAAAGAGGCAAACGTCTCCTTTTTGTAATCCAGCTATTTTTGGGATTTTTTTGGGGGGGGAGTCATCCAAATCTTGCACAGACCAGGCTATATAATTGCCAAAGTGACTGGAGGGTCATAAGTTCAGAGATGGGGCAGAGGGAGTCTGCTCTTACTGTGACTTGAGTAGGTCTTACAATGAGCAGTGTCCCAGCAATGAGACGACCAAATCACAATGTGCACACAGCCTGCAGGATATGCTATAGCAGCCCCTCTTTGTTCAAGAGACGTATCAAAAGGAGCTTCACAGGATCTTTTCTCCCTCTGCCCTGTGGAACTCGTAGCTTCTGATTCCTCACTGGGGAAAATAGCATTCCCCCAGATGTATCATGCTGCATTTTGTTTGATGAAAGCCCAACAAGAAAGTGAACAAAATAAGGAGTGTGACAGAAGAACAAGCAAAACCATACAGTCAATTGAAATGTTATATGCGGATATAGAACCTTAACAACCCCAGCATCATAGATGTTGATGTACACTCAGGTCCTGTGCTTCCTGCATTAGTACTGTCAAACATCTCTGAAAGTAAGACAGAAGGTTTCCTTCATACTGGCAAAGGGGAAGTCTGGGAAAGAATGAGGAGTGTCCAGACCACAGCTGCATGTGCTTGGTTCTTTTTTTTTGTGGTGTGCTTTGTTGCCCAAGATCAAAGTGCCTCCCAAGATACCTCCCAGGAGCCAGTTTTGCCTGACGCCTTTCCTCAGCCAAGGACCACAATCACAATATCTGGGTTATTTTATAAAGCACGAAATGCTCAAACACTTACATTGATTGTTTTAGAAATACATATGAAAAAGATATGGAAACTGAAAGGAGTCAGATGTGCTCATTGGAGGGCAGCATGTGCCCCTGCGTGGTATTTCAACACCCTGGGAGGAACGCCTGCTGCATTGCATTAGCAAGTGAAGATGGCTGAACAGTGTTCTGGCAGGCTTACCTCAAAATCTCCTTGCTTTTGTGAGTTTACATCCAACCATAATGTTATTTGAACACATTTAATTAAATACTGTAGCAGTTTGAAGTCTCTGACATTATTATTATTATTTTCATATCACTACAGCCTCATACTACTGCTTGCTAGCCATTATAGCAGCTTCCAAGATCAGAGCAATTCATTCTGGACTCAAAGTTAATCTCACGGAAAATCCAATCAGTAAATTGATTAGGTATTAAATTACATTCTTTGTTAATGTTCTCTATTCCTTCCCTTACACTTCAAAAAAACCCATTACTTTTTTTGTCCCCTCTTTTTCTCCCTTCTTTCTCACCCATTTCAATTAATATTACTCTACCATCAAATATACTGCTATGGTAGAGGCTACATATGGATGGTAAGTTATTGCTTTCTGGTTACAAAAAAGGTCATTGGTTTAGAAAAGCCAGAAATTAAAAACATGTAAAATTGTGTCTGGTCCCAGGATGACCTAGAAATGTTCTTTTGACAATTTTTCACTGATGGCTATCCAGAATATGCTTCAGAGGATAACTTATGTAGCAAATATTGCAGGTAGCAGTACACCACTCTGACTTTGTAAACATTTTGTTGTTTGGGATTTTTTTTATCAGAAATACCTAGCAGTTAACTTTGGATAACAAGTGTTTTTTAAGAGGATGTTTGGGGTTTTTTTTTAACTGAAACTTCATTTAAAAAAAAAAACCCAATTCAGTCAACTACACTAAGTCCTGAAATCAGTGGGAGCTGCAATCCTGTCAGGACCAAATGTGGTATGTTGAACAGAAATTCTGGAAGTCATATTAGAGAGACTGAGCTAACATCAGGTTATTGCAGCCTGCATTTGCCAGACAGCCTACAGAAATATGCCTGTGATCATGGTGAGTCAGGAGATTAGCTGTGATTCCTGTGATTGCTAATAGCTCCTGCATACTGTGTTCATCAATGGGAAGTCTGCCACTGCATACAATATGGTCAGGATTTCATCCTTCTAATTTTGTTGGCCTTCCTTACAAATTGAAAGTAGAATGCTTGCCTCACATATACACTTTATCTTGCATTTCAGCCTTCAAGCTCTTTGGGCCAAGTTTCACAGTAAGAATATTTTAGTAAAGCACTGACCTCTATCTGGCCCAATGCTCTGAGACACAAAGTCGTAAAACAATCTTAAATGAGCACATATTTTAGTAAGCAGCTATTACTGCTTCTGACAATTCCCACAACTGTTTTGAAATACAATGCTTTGCTTTTGGTTTTTACTTCTTTAGAGTTCCTTAATGAGCTTTTAGAAATTTTACTCCAAGAACCTTTAAATCTCATTGCAAAATTTTACCACTATTTCTAAGTGCATTTTGAGACAATATCTGAACTCCAGTGTGTGGCACTAGACTAACAATTAGTCCATCCTTATCAAAACTGCATCCCATTTCAGCTGCTCAGCAGAATTCAGTGTCCCTGTTTTTTAATTTAGTAGCTCTTAATTCTGCCTCTCCTTCCCTGTATATGATGTAGACCCTTAGTTGTTCTTGTCTAATGAACACACAGTTTAAAATTGCTTGCTGACATCTTGAAATCTGAGTTGTTTGAAACTCAGCTTCTCAGTGTGCTTTCTTCAGAACACTCCCTTCTCTATTTTGATGTCAGCAGCTTCACTATTTGCTGTTCCTTTCTGTGTCTATCCTCTGTCCTCCTCCCTCCTAAGTCACAGCTATGGTCTGCTGCAACTCTCCCGTCATCAGGCGGAAGGGTGCCTATCTCTCTACAGGAAGTGTTTGCCTGGTTTGGCCTGACAGCTTCTGCTGTGTTCTTCACACGTTTTAGTTCCAGCAGATTCAGGTCCCTCAGTTAAAACCACCCTGTTTTATTTATCAGAAGTTTTTCTCCATTCTCATTTAGAGATGACTTGTGCAGAATTAAATTTTTTGGCCATGCTCCTGGGCATTTAGATGTTTAACACTTCTGCCATTTTTCCTCTCTCTGTTTTTCATCACACAGACATCCAAATCACCCCTTCATACAGCTCTCCTGTTTTCTTTTCCCTCTGCTTTTAATTCCTTGAACTGTGTCCTCAAACCAATTTGCCAAAGCCCGAAGTTCATCTCAGTCAAATTCATCCTGAAAAGTCTCATCCTGTAGTCTGCCCTGAAGACTGCAAAAAACATAACAGTTAAGTCAAGCTTTACCATTTTGTTTTTGCCTTGTCAGAGAATATTATGTGTCACTATGTTCCATCTCTTCTCTATTCTTTCTTTTATTCCTTTTTCTGCTTCTGTGTTTCAGACTTCAAACTTATTGAAGGTAAAATCTCTATGCTTTTTTGTGAGTCATTTAACTAATTTGTGGGCAGGATGCAAGTATAAAATAATACTGTTCCAAGGATGAATTTATTAATACACAAAAAGGCATTAAATTACTTCTGCCCTTGCTTACTGAAGAGATAGCTGCCTAGGCGGTTCTCAGGAAACTATGGGAGCAAGATTGGCACTTTAGAAATTAAACACACATGAGAATAAGAGCTCTCATTGAAACGAAAGGAGTAAGTTCCTGTTGCAATGTTATTTACTGCTCTGAATGTCAGCTGGATCAGGACATTCAGTTGCAATGTGATAAGCCAAATCTTCCTTGCCAGAGCCCTTTCCCGAACACCTGACACAGCACAAACCCCATTTACTGTCAGTCATTAAGCAGAGCTGTCAAAACTGAGGGGAGGGATAAAAAAAAATTAAAAAAAAATCAATCTAGCACCAGTCACTGGATTCTAACAATAATCTCCTACATGCCACTGATTACTTTCTTAGAGATGCAAGAGATTACTGATTGCTTTTAAATTACTAAAGCATGGAACTGTGAACATGGAGCCATACTTCTTCACAGAGATGTGGTTCAGTGAGTTCCTGTATTTAAAACTGAAAAGAAAACTAATCCAGTATCTAATTCATTCCTACAAAGAGAACAAATTGTCAATTCAGGGCTTACTTATTTATTTAATGTTTTTTTATCTGATAGCAAAAATAGTTGCTGTGACTCTGGCTAGACATTAACTGGGAGAAAAGTAAAAAGTAGCATAATGGATGACATGATTACATTGTTTGTTTCTTTGATCTTGGTTGATTAGATAAATTTTTAATCTGAAAATATGATGAATAATTATTTCATGGAGTGAGCATAACTTAATAATACAAAAATAAAACTTAAAAAAATAGCTCACCTTATCACCCCAGAAAGAACATAATGAGATTTCACCACCACTCATATAAGCCTTCTGGATTTAGCCCAAATACTGGTATTAATGTTACTGGTATTAATGTTATAACTGGACTCAATGCGTAATTAAAAATATCTAATTTATTGGGCCAAGTAATTTGCATCAGTTGCTGTGACTTTCATACTCTGAGATTAAACTTGGTTTTCAGACTATGCTGCATTACAAAAAAATGGTATTTCCAGATGCAAGAAGGGAACAAGAAGTGTTATTTTGTTATGTTGTGGTAACCACAAAAAACCTACAGTATATTGTTTGCAACACCCAATATGAAGTAAGTTTTTTCAGAGTTCAGACCTTAGAATCTTCTGATGTTGATGCCTGTGGCAAAGTCAGAGATTTCTCAAATAATATGTCTCATACTTGTGCACATTACTGTATCTGGGCAATTCTCAGCTGGGTATTGCAGAGGAAATCTGAAAAGAGGTAGACAAAGGACATCTCTGCAGAATGTGGCATTTATTTGCAATTCCAGAAAACATTCCTTGCACAAAATCATCCTTTTTATTCCACCACATGCTTGTAGCACAAATCCCAACATAATAATAAGTTAGCACATAGCAAAGCCTCCTAGTAGTTTCAGATCCAAATCTCTACTTTCCCTGCCATTCTGGGATAGATTTTAGGATACCACAGCCAAAACAGATTTATAGTTCTGTCGCTGTTTCTCAGGTTCAGGCATTTATCTGAACCTTTCCTCCTCTATCTGTCCTGACTTTTTGCAAAGGTTTTCAAACTCCATTGAATAAGTTTTGGCTCTTTCCTGACATGCTTTCATACTCAGATCTGTGTACCAAGTGGATTGATAACACTGTGAGAAAGGAATTTTAAATCCAACACAGCCTCTATTTTTTTTCTTACTGCAGTGGGAAGTTTATTCTGCTCACTAACCTCCAGACTAAATGGGACCTTTGAGATAAATTTTACATTAGTTTATCTCTCGAATTGAATATTACATGATTCTGTATTTAATGTCATGGGATTAGCTGTTAGCCATGCATCTGCCAAGATATTTCCACCATCATGGTGTCAAAACTCAAAATTAGTGATTAATAAAGTGAAGCAAGTGAAAGGGGAGCAGCAAGTTATTTGAAATGATGGGCATGATATATGAATCTGATTAGCTTTTTCTTAAAGATTATTTATATGATTATATGAATGCAAAAAGGCAATGCAATATTTTAGTCTTTCTCTAGTCACTGGAACACTCGGAAGCAGATGGACTGTGTGACTGATGATTCAATAATTGCACTCATTAAAAATGTTCACGCTTTTAATCTTTCCCCCCTCACATTCTGTGAAGAGCTGAGGAATGAAATGGTTTTGTCATTGTCAGCAGATAGATAATTGAGTTTGCTTTGATTTCCTGGGGTGCCCCTTCCCCATCCCCATGCTGTTGGATTGACATCTCCAGAAGCGTAGCAGAACATATGAATCAGACCCAACTGTCTTAAAGGAGAAAAACATTATGGAAATACTCCTTTCTCCCTCTCAATATTCATTTATGTGCACTCAGCCAGTAACCTACCTTGGTAGAAGACAGCATTTACTTTTTTGCCAGATTACCTCCCCCTGATACAGTTTCCTACCTGTGGCGCTCAAGGAAAAGAAAGATAATTCTGCTTTAAGCTTATGCACAGAATACTTCTGTTTATTGTTGTGAACTAGAATAAAGATGATAGAGGGGAGAGGGTGTCCAGCTGTGCAAATGCCTGATGCCTGGTGTTACAACAACACGAAATCAACATAATCTCACAAAACACCAAGGAAAAATGGCAGGGGGAAGAGCACTGAAAAAGAGAGCTATCATGCTTTCTCTGAAAACAAGGAAAAAAACATCTTCTAACTCTGCTGAAGAGGTGCTTCTTTTTGTTTCTGCCAGTAGGATTTAAGTTTAGAGTTTGCTTTTAAATTTGAATTGTGTAAGAGCAAAAGCATTCTACAAATGAGGCATTGTATCCACTCATTCTACCTACCCTATCATCTAGGCACCCATTTTCCAGATGTTGCTCTGGAAACAAATATCGTAGAAGTTGTGTTATCCATGGCTTTCTGACAGTCGCCAGCTGCTCCAGGAGACTCTCACACTATCCATCATTTGTATTTTGCAAACCTCTGACTGAAATCAGGTCATCACAGAGTTCAGTCTTGCTCAAACATGACATGACAGAGCCCTTTGCAACTCTGATTAAAGTCTCTGAGGCAGACTTCCATTGCTCCCATGCTTAGGTTTTACTATTCTGTACCTGTGAGCAAAAGAAAAATATTTTTTCTGCATTGATGCTCTTTTTTTGACTTCTTGGGTATGTTCCCTCCACTCAGCTGCTCTGTAAAACAATTATGAACTGCTGTTAGAGCACTTACACGTCCTGGGTAGACTGCATAAGTCCTTAGACACTTCTATAGTCCTCCCTTTGTGTACACTCTCTCACATGCCTGCCATCTGAAGAATACAATGAACAGATTTTTGCACAAAATACACAGATCTGAAGTAGGGTGTTAGGTTTTCATATCATCGTTTTCCTCAAATTCACTGCACCCTGTTATTCCTTCTGTCTGTTGGGTACAAGGATTTTTAGACAAACGTGATGTGCAGGTTCTTCTTCATAGAGTGTTTCAACAATTGAAATGGATGTCTGTCAGAAGAGCAGGATATTTTCACCAACTGCCTTTGTTAACTAGCTGGATGGTTCACTTTGTCCCCATGCTTGGCAGAAGGCTGCAACTTCAGACCAATTCCTTGCTCTGGACCCAAAACACCATCACTCCTTTTTCTCCCTGTGTACATGTAGATGAAAATCCAAGTTCTACCTCTCCTTAGCCAGCAATCTGTTCAAAGTCAAAACTGTGAATGTCACTTCACCTTCTCATCCCAAGATGCACTACAGAGTGAGGGCTTTATGTATGACACAGTGTATGTATATATATTTCACAAATACAAACAGTAAAGTAGGAAGTGCACATACATCTTTTAAGTCATCACACTATGGCCAATTTAAATGGACTTCCCACTTGGCAGCAAAAACAAACAGCAGAGTAAGAGTGGACACTTGCATAAGGGAAGTGACATGATTTGCACACAATTCAGTAGCACTGTACCTTATCTAAACTGCTTAAATTAATATGTACAAGAGGTTTTTAAGTCTTGTACTCAATAATATGACCATAGATGCTTGGGAAAATGGATCCCTCTAGGGTTTTCAAGGAAAAACTGCCCATTGAATGGGGAAGTTTCTAAGTGGATATGACATATAGAGTAGAGCAGGCTATTCTCAGCAGGCTAGTAGTGAGTTCAGGAAGTTACCAAAAACTGTCTTGAAACATAAAATATCACATAATTAGCTACATTCTGATGAATGACATAGTGGATGACTATCAGTTAGAAAGCACAGATCTGTTTGAAAGGACAGGCCCATTTAGAAATAAGGCTCAATGGCAATCACACACCACGCAGAGCAAACAAAAGCTTCCTGGAAAAACAGCCACAAGATGCAGCTTCAGACTATTTATCTGGAGTTAAGCATTATGACTACATAATATTTTTCATTGATGATGGATGGACTCAAGTTCATGCACCCTACTACCCTCAAACACTGGAAAAGTTTGGATACGGAGCCAAAGCCAGAGCCAGGGCAGTTCAGAGTTGCCTCTTATTTTGACAGGGTTATTTATAGACACATTTCAATCAAAACATTTCTCTGCCAAAGTAGGACATCACCTTTTAGGAGCCAAGATGTAAAGGATCTCTGGTGACAGGTCTGTATTTTGTTTTGAATGAATGTCTGAGCCCACACTCTA
This sequence comes from Eopsaltria australis, assembly GCA_034509425.1. Lineage (NCBI taxonomy): Eukaryota > Metazoa > Chordata > Aves > Passeriformes > Petroicidae > Eopsaltria > Eopsaltria australis. The sequence goes on from JAVTVJ010003250.1 coordinate 109,824, forward strand.
ACCCAAATACATTCTATATGTGCAGTGACTGGCTCAATCCTGCAGCATGGGTCCAGGAGCACACCTCCCTGCCATGTGACTGACATGTGTCTTGCAGGATCATTTTATAGCCTAGGATAAAGTAGATGTCCTAGAAGTAAGCTGAAACTATAAGAATCCACATGCCTGTGATTACTAACCCAGCATCCTCCCACATCATAGAATCTGAGTGCACAACTCCTTGTCAATAAAGTGGGCATGTTTGCATCCACTTCTTGGTCCATCTTGCACACAACCTCCTTATCCCTCAAAATCTTCAAGTTCCGAAATTTCATGTTTGCCTACTTTTCCAATGTCTCTTATCTCCTCTACTTTTCTGAGCCAATTGCAAGGTGATGCCCTGGTCACAGCAAGCTGTGAAACACACCACTGGAAATACAATATCTGCAGGGACATGGGAGGAAGCAGAAGATGGATAAGATAGACATTGGCTTTTTTTCACTTTAAGAGAAAATGCTAAGACATTGCTCAAGACAATAATTAAACATTGATGTGGTCCTCAGGTATCAAGTACTTAAAGGCATTGTTTCTTTATGAATTCAAGCACCGGAACTACTTTATTCTTAAACTGCTGGTGAGTCATTGTTCATAATTGGTATCTATTTATCATTAAAATTATTTTCGTGCATCATTGCCCGCATGAAAAAAGGTGATTACATTTTACAACAAGTTGTGACTATTCTGTTGCCTAAACTGGATAGAGGTGGAAGAAAAGAACAGCCAAAATGAGAACCACAGTCAAAACAGGGAAACACAAAGAAAAATAAAAAAGCAGTTCTACTAACAGGTAGCTCTAAAAATGGTATAAGACAGACCAATGCCTATTCCATATTGCAGTGCTCCCATACAGTGTGAGCAATGTGGATAGCTTTCACAGAGATGTCAATTTAAACGGTTCATTTGTAGCATAAAAATCAAAGGATGCTTATCCTCCCAGAAACTGTACTTAGATTTTCTGAAGCAACTGAAGAGGGCACATCCCCCAGAGCTCTACAATACATCTTCTCTGCTCAGCTTCTAAGGGAAACAAGTCAAGTAAGCATTGTTAACCTTGGGTGACTTTTGCTGGGTGGATTCAGCTCCAGGAATCCACAAGATCTACAGAAAAACTGTTTAGGACAGCCTTTAGAGAAGGGTACCTGATATATTTTAGAGTTCTAAGAAATTTTAAGGAAACAGTCTTTGTTTAGGATTCATTCTCCCCATGATAAATAGCAACAGTCTTTTTATATAATTTACTTTCAATGCTGATGCAGGACTTCATCATTCTCCCTTTTTTCTCCAGCAATAGTATGCAACTGTAATATAGCCCTGCTTTAGGATAGTTTGCCTCTTAAAAATATCCCTAAACCCAATATAATTTCTCTAACTTTTGCATCCGGTGAGATCAGAGTATTGTCTTCAGGGCCTGTCATTTTTTTTAGATAGATAAAGAAAAAAATGGCTTGCCTGTGTGGAAAATTTCTGTTGTAACTGATAGCAAATACGGAAAGTCTAATTTGCATATAGATGTTGAAGCTTGCAACAATATACTCCCCTGAGAGAGCTCTTGTTGTTTAACTGTGTACACAGTCTGTCACTATGCTGCCCAGCACCTAATAAAACTAAATTAAAACTTTTTTAAAACTCTGAGGCTGTGAATATCTTTAAACTACCAGTTTACATTTGCAGAGAAAGGGCAGAACCACACCAAGCTAAGCCTCATTTAAGTGGAAAAGCAGAGGGTATAGCGGCAAGGGCAAGTGGGAGAAATAACTTTATTTGAGAGTAAACATCAGTCAGATGTACTAATGCTTTAATTCATCAGCCTAGATGAGCTTTATTACAATGCTGGGATCAAGCAATACCAAGGAGATAAAAAGCAGTGCCGTGTAAAGGAGAGAGAGATGAGCTGAAGATTATTAACAGGGTTGAGAGAAAAACAGAGACAGAATGGCTGAATACTGAGAAACGATAAAATGGAAGGTGGAAAGAGCAGGAGTACAAGTGGAAGATTAAAGGAAAATTACTTTTTTTTTCTTTTCTGTTATCCTATTCTATTTTATTTGAATTTTCAGTGTTTATCACAGCCTGTGCAGTGAAGGAATAATGTGATATTTTGCCAAGGGAAAACTAAAGGCTGTGAGGGAAAGAAAAGGAACAATAAGTCTGGTTTCATAATATCATTAAAATAAACTATCATTATTAATGAAAGTGTATGTGAAAATATAAAGGACAAGTAACATATTCTAACAACTAAAATTTACACAAATTTTAAGCCAGACTAAACAAAACTCATGATTCATCATAGGATGGTCCTTGCGTTGGAAAGGACCTTAAAGATAACCTAGTCCAGTGTTCCTACCCCAGGCAGGAACACCTTCCATTAGCCCTAGTTGCTCAGAGTCCCATTCAGAACCTGACCTTGGACACTTCCAGTGATGGGGCATCCACAGCTTCCTGGGACAACCTGTTCCAGTGTCTCATCACACTCTGAGTGAAGAATTTTTTGCTGACCTCTAACCTAAACCTCTGAGCTTTTAGTTTAAAACTGTTGCTCCTTGTTATATCACTATCACTCCTTGTAAAAGGGTCACTCTTCTTCTTCCTTCTAAGCCGCCTTCAGGTACCAGAAGGCTATTTAAGGTCTCCCCCAAAGCCTTCTCTTCTCCAGGCTGAACAACCCCAGCTCTCCCAGATTGTCTTCACAGGAGAGTTGGTCCAGCCCTCGATCATCTTCATGGCCCTCATCTGGACCTGCCCCAGGAGATCTGCATCTTTCTTGTGCTTAGGACCCCAGAGGTGGATGCAGCACTCCAGGTGGAGACTCAAAGTCAGAGTAGATCACCAGAATCACCTCTCTTGACCTGCTGGTCACACTTATTTTGGTGCAATCTGGCATGCAGTTTTCATTCTGGGCTGTGAGTGCACACTGTTGGCCCATGTGGTCGTTTTTAAAACTCAGTGGGGAACTTAAAACCGCTCAAACCACTCCCTTTCAATAGTGGAGGAGAAACCCAAAAATCCTCAGTGCAATTATACATCAGAGTGAAAATTGACTACAGAAAATAGCAATAAAAACAGCAATAAAAAGAAAATTATACAGAAGAAAGAAATGGTTTAACCAACAAAGGCAAGGTCCCCTCTACAGCAAAACCAGGGTGGTAGAGGGCCCTGGTGCTGGAGCACACCTGCTGAGAGACAACAAGAAGAAACAATGTGCCAAATTTGAGCTCAAAGGGTTTAACGCCCTCCCCGGACCTGGCAAACCATGGGGAACAGGGGCAAAGCAAAAACCTGGAAATCTATTTCACTTGAGTCAGGAACTGTGCTGCTGGCACTCTGGCTCACTGTGGTGGGGGTTGTTCGAGTCATCAGCGGTGTGGGCATTGCAACATCTTTCCAAAGGAGGGACCCCAGGCCTGCCCCCCCATCCTGTCTTCAGCCCTGGCCAAAGGAGAATAACACTCTGCTGCTTACAGCCCCTTTGCCTTCCCTGACAAAACCACACCTACTCCCTGCCCCTCTCTTGCTTTGCAACAGCTCAGGTCCAACTTTTCATCCAGAAGAACCCACAAGTCCTTCTCTGCAGTACCACTTTCAATGAGATCTTCTCCCAGTCTGTAGACATGTCTGGGATTGCCCCAACCCAGGTGCAGCATCTTGCTCTTGGACTTGTTGGACTTCATGAGGCTATCATGGATTGCCTTCTTGAGCTTGTCCAGATCCTCATGGATAGCTTTGCTTCCTTGATATGAAAAGATTTTTAATTCTATGAGAGGCAGAAGCACAACAAAAAAAAGGACAAAGTGGGCCACACTGTCTGATAGCTCTAGATCCATATTATATCAGCAGTATACAATAGTTCCCACTGACACTGCAGCAAATTACACACAATTTAAAGAATTCTTCTACTCTGAATTTTAATTCAGTTCTCCCAATGCCTGTTAAAATGAATAATGTCCTATGAACCTTCTATCTAAACAGCACTGTAGAATCCAGTGGAACTTTGAACATGGAGAGACATGATGCAGAGCCTGAAGGACAGAAAGAGGACACTACTGAGGCCTTGTCCTACCAGGGAATAAATAATGGAGACTTTCCTAAATGTGTGATTTTCCTTTACTTCATGAATTAACAATCCAATTAATATAAGCATGTAACCCCATCCTGTCATTGCTTTTAGAGAATATTCTTCCTCTAATCCTGCCTTCCATTCAGTGTCTCCTTACTACCCAGTGATAGGGACCATCTGGGTGAAAATAATGTTCATCACTTATCACTTGATTTAATTTGCATTCATACAAGTGTTGCAATTGGAATTTCATTTTTATAGCTATGTAAAATTGAAATTGTGTTCTTACTATTCCTTTCACTTATCCATTCTCATGTTTAAAAAGAAGTATTTGTCCCTTAATCTTTTTCAGTCAGATTTCCAGTTCTGGTAGCATAATGCTGTCTACCATGCTTCTGCTTATCTCCAGAGAGTCTAAATTATTTCCAGAACTAGTGTTTCCTGGCTAGTGCCTATAAGGTTCTCTAAATCATTTCATCGAACATGTACAGGAATGGTGAAATTAGCATTAATAATAACATATCCTAAAGGAACAAGGAGATCTGCCTACAGCTTGTGCCTAGAGGCCTTTTGATAGAAGGGCTATGATGCTACCCAGATTTTGCAAGTTGTAGGTGCTATAGGGAAGGGAATGAAGCTTATAGCAGGGAGTAAGGGCCAGATCCACCTCAATGAATCTGTGTATATGTGTGTGCCTTCTTTTGGTATAAACCTTGGGTACATTTTTGGCTCAGATCTCTGGCTCACTCACAGTGTTTTGGTTTACATCACCAAGCTGTCATAAAGCACATGAACTGGGTTTCTTTCAGGCATGGCTAAAACAGAAGTGGTGGTTCAGGAGCAAATCAAATCTGTTCAAGTTGCTGGTGGACAATGGAACCACCGGACCAGGCAGCAGGGAGCCTGAAATAAATTCTTCTGATGTACTTATTGCATGTGCATTGAATCCTCTTCAGTGGCTATCCTGTGCTTTAGGTCTGCTCCTACAGGGCTGCTCTACACACAAATACAGCCATCACATGTATCCATTGAAACAAAGCCGAGCTCTGAACACGATAGCTGCCAAAAACATTGATGGTCCTTGCAGGAAGATCCAAAGTCATTATCTCCCTGGCCTTTTGACAAATATCAGACACAAAGTAATGAATCATTTATTTACTCCTCTAAAGCAGTTTTATTTTGACTTTATTTAATCATGTAAAAACGAAATTTGTTTTTCCCTCTAGTGCATTAAGGATGCAGTCTCTTATAGATTGCATAATGTGCTAATTTGGGATCATATTAGTCAAAGAAGTCTGTATGTTATTCTATTTGTAGAATATGCTGACCTTGAGGAAATTTATTTTAACCCTGGTGAATTTGTTGGTTTGAGGATAATTTATGGGCATCAGAAGGTTCACAGATAAAAATGTTGCTTTGGCCTTCAAAGTGCTCATCACTAACATGTCATTATGCAAGTTGGAACTTTTCAATCCCTTCAAAATGCATCACTTAAAGAACAACCTTTTTGCTTGTCACTCTATATTATTCCTATCTGAATGTCTTTATTATCTCCTCATTTTCCATAGCATCATATGCAAATGTCTCATTTATACCTTCAATGTCCTTCACAACCATAATCCTTCTGTTTGATCAATTGTTTTTGCTTTTCACTTCAGGTCCATGGTGGTAAGCCCCTGAGTGACAGAGTATTCAGTGGGATCATGACTCTGTGCTTCAGTACCTAATAGTCTCCTTTTCTCTCTGCTGGTACTAGTTCCTGTGGCAAACTATACCGGATCACATTCTGCTTTCAGTCCCTGCAAATATATATCACAGTTGCATGGTCTGCAAGGAATCAGCCGCTAATCTTACTAGGTGACTTCAGTCTGACAGAGATTAAATTTATTTATTTATTTATTTATTTAAGGAAAATAAACTGATTCAGACTGTATCAAAACTATATAAACTATTCAGATTTGCTCTTGCTGCACTTCCTGTTTCATGCCTGCTGTTTGCAGTGATCCCTTATGGTCTCTTTGTTTCACATTAGATTGCACGTTCTTTGGGATTAAGATTTTGTTTATAGCAGTGCTCATCAAACAGTACAGACAACGTCTCTATGCAATGCTGTCAATTCAACAGTAAACCATGTATTGATACAGTGTGAACTCCAATTCTTGGTTTGTTCAAATAGGTTAATCACACTGGATTGTTGACACATCATTTCCTGAATACAGCATGTAAGCATTTGTCTCTGACTGGAATGCTCCAAAAAGTCACAGAACATTATATTTGTTTACACCCATGCTCTTCCATCCTGGAAGAAAGTGACATGTTGTTAGGAAGCCCAGCCTCTAACAAATGGAACTGGCACAAAAAGTGGGCAGTTAATGATGCTAGAATGGCAGAAGTTTGATTATTTAATAAAGAATGAGGATGTCTGAGAAGAAAAAAATGCATATAGGCACATATTTTCCCTTTCAGCAGTCCAGAAAACCTTTCTTATTGCCGTTATACAGAAAATTGAAAATTTTCAGAATGGGTGAACGATATCCTCAAACAACACCTATTTTGTCAACCTCTTCATGTCGGTTTCTTAAACTCCGCCTTCTGCTAATGATTTTTTAAAAAGCCTATCAAGAAACTGGAATTGGAAAAAAAATTACTGGTTGATAGAAGAAACAGTCAAAATTTGCCCTGTCCTTTGATATTATATTATTGAAAGAATTGGCAGGCTGATGAATTTTGTCCAAAAAGAAAAGTCAGGTTTATCCATTTGCATGTCAGGATTTTGCTGGATTACATATGTAGATAAATGCTAGAATGTATTTTTTAGTCAAACAAGTTTGCTCTAAATTAAAATACTACTCTTCTGAAGTGTTATAAAGTTTATCAACATGATTTTTTGTAGAAGGAATTCTAATAATTTACGGATTTGTCCTTGCATTTTCTTCTACTGCAATTCTTCATGTTTTAGTTTCTCTGTGAGCTCTCAAACACAACCTGTCTGCCATTTAAAAAAAACATAAAGAAAAACAGCTACAGAACCACAGCGATTTCTATTAACATTAAGAAGAGGACTTTCATTTGGATTTAGTTGCATAACTCAGATAAATTGGTATGAATTTACTCATTTAAATGAAATGGATCAGAATGTTGTATGAAGCCCTGCATTTGGGAAAACTATATAAAAATTATTTTCTATTAAAAGAGTAATTGTAAATGGACAGTATATTAACCTCCTTTTTTGTGCTGATTCTGTTGCATTTAGCCCTTTTTCTGTCAATGTATTGAAAAAAAGTAACACGTTCTTCAAACTATTTTAGGGATAGAGGGCAAAGGCAAACTATAGAAAACTTTTGGCTGGGTCAAGAGAACGATTGCTGTCATTTCTTCTAAAAACAGCAGCTTATGTCAAGGAAAATCCACTGAAGTCTGAATCAGATCATGCAGATCTTCAATAATGCCAGCATAACATAGCATAGATGAAGGATTTTTGAAGATCAGGGTGCTTCCTATGGAAAAAACCTGGTTTTTTCTTTATCTCAGGGATAGTGTAAAAGGAATTGCTAAATCCTTTTCTCAGTCAAATCTTGGGATAAACCTGAACTGTAAATTAAATGTAAAAAGAAATGAGGAAGTCAAGATACCAGAAACAGTGAGTTAGTTTCATGTTACAGAATCACAGAATAATTTAGGTCCAGCCTTTGTCCAAAGACCACCTTGTCAATTAAACCATAGCATTGAGTGCCGCACCAAATTGTTCCTTGAACACCTCCAGGGATGATGACTCCATCACTGGGCTGTTCATTTCAATGTTTAACAACCCTTTCCATGAAGATGTTGTTCCTGGTGTCCAACATGAACCACACCCCCCACCCCCCACCCCCACCCCCATCCCCGACAGAGCTTGAGGCTGTGTCCTCTTGTCTTGTTGTCAATTGCCTGGGAGAAGAGACCAACACTCACCTGGTTACATCCTCCTTTCAGGCAGTTGTAGAGAGGGATAAGGTCCCCCCTGAGCCTCTTCTCCAGGCTAAATACCCCCAGCTCTGTCAGCCACTTTTCATAAGACTTAGTCTCTAGACCTTTCACCAGCTACATTGCCCTTCTCTGGACATGCTCCAGCACCTCAGTGTCTTTCTTGCAGTGAGGGCTCCAGAACTGGACACAAGATTTGAGGTGCGCCCCCCACCAGTGCTGAGGAGCAATCCCTGCCCTGCTCCTGCTGGCCACGCTATTGCTGGTACAGGCCAGGATGCCATTGACCTTCTTGGCCACCTGGGCACACCCTGGCTCATGCTCAGCTGCTGTCACCAGCACCCCCAGCTCCTTTTCCTGTGGGCAGCTTTGCAGCCACTCTGCCCCAGGCTGTGGCACTGCCTGGGGTTGTTGTTACCCAAGGGCAGGAGCCAGCACTGGGCCTTGTTGAACCTCACAGCACTGGCCTTGGCCCATTGATCCAGCCTGTCCAGATCCCTCTGCAGAGCCTTCCTGCCCTCCAGCAGATCAACACTCCTACCCTACCTGGTGTTGTCCATGAATTTCCTGAGGGAATATTCAATCCCCTCATCCAGATCATCAGTGAAGATATTAAAAAGGACTGGGCTCAGCACAGATCCCTGGGGGACACCACTAGTGACCAGCCATGAACTGGATGCAGCACCATTCACCACTCTCTGGGCCTGGCATCCAGCCAGTTCTTAACTCAGCAAAGGGTGCACCTGTCCCAGCCATGCCTGCTTTTACAGGAGAGTGCTGTGGGAGATGGTGTTAAAGGCTTTGCTGAAGTCCTGGCAGACAACATCCACAGCCTTCCCTGAATCCACCAGGGAGTCACCTGGTCAGAGGAGAAGATCAGTTTGGTCAGGCAGGATCTGTTCTTCCTCACTCCATGCTGGCTGTGCCTCACCTCTTGGCCATCCAATATGTGCTGTCTGATCTCACTCAAGATGATCTCTTCCGTAACCCTGCCAGGCACCAAGGTCAGGCTGACTCAACTGTATTTTCCAGGATCCTCTCCTTCTGGACATGAAAAACATCAAGAATGGGAGAACTCCCAGAGATAAGAAACAACTAAATTATAGCACCCAATTCAAAAGTAATTAACAGAAAATTAAGATTTCTGCTTCATAATATATATTAAAACTAATTTTGACCAATGAGTAGTGATGATTCATGGAAAAGAAACTCAGCAAGGGAGTGGCAATCCCACATTTCAGGAGGGAGTGTCAAAAATGCCAGTTTTGCAGAAATACAAGGCAGGTTTGTCACAGAATCATAGTCACTAGAAAACACACACAATATTTCGTGCATACATAGTAGAGCTACCTAGAGCTTGGGAACATGGGCATCTGGGATCCCTGGCTTTCTGACAATCTTAAGAAAAGACACACAAAAACTTAAGTCATAGCAGATAATCTAAAGAGCTGGGAAAATGAAAGAAAAACTGGAAAGTTTGTCAGAAAAAGTTGCACTGTTCTGAAAACAGAGCAGTTTCAATTTCCACAAGACAGTCTTCCTCACACCAAAAAAAAAAACCAAAACCAAAACCAAAAAACCCCCCAAAAGAACCAAAATTAAAGCTTATAAACCAGAAAGATTCAGAAAGTCCCATAGCTCTGCTTGTGAGAATTTATTTAGCAGTGGTATTGAGATCCTCTCTGAACATACAAACCATCCTGGGTTTATATTACGTCTTTGGACAAGCAATGTAAATTTTCAAATGTATAGAGGAGAGAGAGAGTGAAGTACACACGAAAATTACAAAGAGGGATTTTCCTGCATTTTCTAACCGAGTAATCTATTAATAATACTTTAGATAAGATCATATGATGTTATACAATGTGCAAGTCCTAGTGTTTAGATAATTAAAGGAACATTTTAGAAATGCATTCTGGCTAGCAGCAAGGGATTATCCATGGATTGGTTTTAATCTTCAAAAGACCAGATATAAAAAAAGATTAATCTTACTATTGCTTGTATTTAACCGCATACAGAATTTAAACTGACATTTTTTCATCTAAAAATATACAAATGCCTTCTATATCAAACAATTCATTTACAAATTTCCATCAGAAAATCTTTACAGTACTATGATAGTAAAAAAAAAAATGTCTTATTTACTAAAAGAATCAGCAGTTTTCTGGAGGCTTGCTCAGATTCCTCTCTGCAGGAACTATGTCTAATTCAGATTAAAATGTCACTGAGTTTCCTGCAGGATCTCAGAGACCCTCCCGTTCTGCAGGAATTTCTCTTGAGACTGGTCACCACAGCACATCAAAATGCTGCATACATTCTAAATTAAATAATTAAACATAGTTATGCAAGTTAAGGAAAACACTTACAGGACTGTACGCTGATCAAGCCTTTGCTCTACCTTTTAACAGTTCTCCACACCACTTCACACTATGTTTATACAACAAATAGCAGGTATGATACAACTGCAAAAAGGAAAGTCATGCATAAAAATGGAAACACAGGGAAGAAGATATGGTACTCACCCTTCAAATAACTGAAAGCATACAAGAACAGCTAGGAAAGGATGTAATAGATCATGAAACCTAGTTTTAAATCAAAAAACCTTTTGCACCCCTAATCATCTAAATTTCTCCACTTTTTTTTAAACAAGATTACTTTTTTCCTTGTAATTATATGCACCATAATAATGAGCTGTTGGCTTTTGACAGCTGAAGTAAACCCTGCCCAGAAGCAGTAAAAAAAGAAGAAAAAAATTAAAAACCCATGGACATCCACTACTGTTGATTTTACAGGGCCCCCACAAGGCAGCCTTGAAAGTAATCTTTGTCATCTGCTCCTTCAATTTGCATAAGCAATTGATAAGTGATTAAGATTATGTCCAGACAAAAACAAGCTTAGTGTGTGATGGAGTGGGCCAATTCTCTTTCTTCAACTTACACTAAATTTCAGAAATAATTTTGAAAGAATATTTATTTGAAGAGTTTATGACCTTGAGGTTAACAGACACCCAAGACCTGTCTCAAAAGTTATGTTCCTGAAAGTCGTAAAACTTCCAGTGACGAACACAGAGCAAGAGACTGAGCTTTCATTGCAGACAGGGCAAGTTTGGGGCATTTATTTCCATTGGAGAACACTGTGAGCTCCATCCTAGAAAATACACAGATCCTCTGTCTGAATTAATTCTTACTAAGCAGCATAATGGGCTGCAAAGAAAAGACTTAAAAAAGACTACTGGCCTGCCATTCAAACTGGGGAGGAGAAAGGACTGTGTCAAGGCTGTTGTAGTAATTCACAGTTGCAGGTTTGGGATGGATACCTTCAGTTAACCTCACCATACTCATCAGTAAAAAAATTATTTTGTGTTATTATTTAAACTTCCGTCTTTCTCAGAGCGGTCTACCCAGTGTACTTTCATTTCAGAGTCACCCATGCCACTGACCAGTCCTCTTTGCCCAATGGAGAGGAGAGGATAGGAGAGATAATTCAAATGAGGGGTGAAATTTTCTGTTATAGCTTGATTATGTAAAATAGCTTGACTTTCAGAAATCTAGATCTGCAGAAGACAAATCATAATAACAAAAGGAATTTGAAGACGCTATCTTCACAAAAATGAACTGAAGTGATAATTTTATCTTTCCACCTGACATTATTTTTTCACAATATTGAAGTCAAGACATAATACCTTAGAGTACTACTGACTTGCTAACATAGTCACATTAAAATGATTTCACCACCTCAGAAGGAACTGAGTGAAAATTTGTTTAGTTGAATTTCAGCAGATTCACATCCCAGAATTTTGCCCTTGAATTTAATTGAAAAATATGGATAAGAAATAGGCAAATAAAAATTTTCATAATGGCAATAATCTGCATAAATAAGGCAGAAGCATATGGTTTCAGAAATTTCTGAAAAACCTAAAAACAGAATCAATTTTTTTTTTAGTTTGCTATTTGCAACCATCTCTACTCTACTCTCTTATGAAGCAGAAATTCTTACATGCAACAGAAATTCTCGTTCTGCAAGTATTCCTTCCACTCATTACATCACAGGCTATGGTGTACCAAAACATACAACAAACCAGATCCTACTGGTCCTTCTCTTAGCCCTTAATATTGGCAAGCGGATGCTTGTGTAAGAGACAGAGAGGTGAGGAGGACACAGGATATAAAATAATTATTTTTGTTCATTGTCCTGTCTTTAACTGTGTATACCCAACCTCCTCAGAAACTGTGTCATTCCTGTGTCTGAGAGCATGCGGCTTTCAACCATATAAAATTACATGGAAAAAAATGTAGGAAGTACATACACTTACACATTTGCACTAGGGAAAGTATGTGGTTGCTCAGGGAGAGCAAAATTTGCTACCAGTTAGTTGCTGACTGAGGCTGCTCTGATGCAAAGACAGTTGAAGGCACAATGGAGGCTGCTTTTCTGTGCTTGCACTGGTTACTTCTGTGTCCGGAACAAAACCATCCTAATACATTAGCCACAGAAAAAAATAGAAGGGTTATAAGTCAGCATGAAATGGCTTCGGTGAACATCTGCTGTAAGCTGGCTGTGTGGCAGTAGATGAATGTGAACTCTTGGAATTAATCAAGCAGGGCATGACCTTACTGAAACATTTATGAAAACGCAGTTCCACACCATGGCAACAGTCTCTCTCTCTCTCTCACTCTCTTAGATGCAGAGGGTGTCTCTTCACCAACCCCAGCCTCCACACTTCTCTGGAGAACAAAAGGGACAAGGAGTGCTATTGATGTAATTGTTTTTGTGAACTGCACTCTTCACTTTCTAGCATTTGGGCTGGTGAATACCTGCTTTTTTTGATGGTCTATAAGCAGCTGTGTAGAGCTCTCACAGTGTACTGTATAAATTTGTTGAGGTGCAGGCTTTGTTTTAGTGACAGCAAGAGAGAGAAAATGCTACACTTTACTAAGTTCGTGTCAAACAGAACCGTTTCAGAAGAGCACTCTGTGTTTGTGCTGTTCTCCATTTCACTTCACTCATAGTATAATTTTCTGTGCTTTCTGGAAGCCAGCAGATCCCCATGAAAGACAGGGTTGTAGTGAAGCCTGTGTCAAGCAAGAACTTTTTGGGCTGAGCTACAGGGAGGTCATAAAATTCTTCATATTAGACCCTCATTTTTCCATGTGTGAAACTCACACCCTCACTAGAGAGCTTGTCAAAGGTTAAGCTTGTTTGCATAGTCACTGATCTTGTTTTCACAGCAGATTTGATAGCTATTCTTCATTACTAGATGAAGGATGTTACCTATCTCTGTCATAGGACATGAAATGTTACTCTTGGCTCTCCATGCGAGCTCATCTCTGTATTTTCCAGCTTTCCATAATAGCCTATCTACTGTTCTTCATGTTGTACATTTACTTTGTACCATGTTCCTATTTTCATCTGGAAATTGAAACAGGAGTGACAAGTCAATTGGCACTGGCCTCAAATATCCAAGTAACAGCATCCATTAAAAGCTAGCTAAATTATTGGGGTGTGAAGAGCAGCAAAAAACAAGACACTTCATTTTTTTTACTGGAAAAAGACATACTAAAATGTTATGTACATAGCTAGAAAAATAAATACTGATCATTTACAAGTAAACCTCTCCTAAAAGAACAGCACAGATACTCTAGTTCATGTTGGTGTTTAAATGCATGTTTTCATACTTAATCAGGTTAACCACTGTCCCATTCTCTGTTATGTATTGTGACTATTAATCGCTGTCAAGTCATGCTTTATTTGTCCTCCTCCAAAACGCCACTCTTTCTTTCAGAACACTAAGCAAAGAGAGAATATAATTATAGATTTGTATTTCTACCTCATTGTTTTGTACACCTTTTGAATAATGTAGGCAAAGTGTTTCAATAGAAATAGTCATCATGCATTTTCTCCTTTACTCCTCCTTTCCTGTCTCCGTATTTTCACCTACTGGAAATAAAAGGTACCAAAGTAAGTTTTTGGAAATGGCTGTTTTAAACTTCAAAGATTTAACTGTTTCCTACTTCCAACTGCAATAAAAAATCCTATCTGAACTATAAAATAAATAACACAAAAGTAGGTGGAACTTGGCCGGTTAAATTTTTTTGTTTCACCTCAAATGACTAAACTCAGCTTTTCCTTCAGTAAAAACACTAAAAGTATTTCTCACCTCCATCCAGCTGCTTTTTGTCACACAATGTGAAAAGCTGGGTATTAGAACTCTGCCATGTGGATTCCTGTTGCAGTTAATCATCACCTACTCTGCTAGTTTCTGCATAAAACAAAGGACTGATTTCTGGCAACAGACTGGCGAGAGACCCGGTGGTTGACTGAAACCCTAATCACCCTTATCGTTTCATAACAAAGCATTTTTTTTGCAGGACTGTGAGAAACTGAAATGTTATGGTTCATGGTTTAAAAGTTGTTAAAATCACCAAAGTACATTTGTTGACTGTAGCAAACTGTAAAAAGAAGGAACTGCTCATCTGCAGCCACCAAAGCCCACCCATCCCCAAATATGCCTCCTGATGGGAACCAGACTGTGAGTTACTGGACTGTGAATTAAGCCACCTGCCAGAAACTCGAGATAAGATAAAGGTGGTAAATTATTGTCCAACTATCTCAGATCTAAAAAGAAGTAAACAAGCCTGGAGGGAGAAGAATATATCCACAAAGGAAGGCATTCTAAGCAGCTGTGTGCAAAGTCATCTCTCTCTGGGTTGGGCGCAGGTGGCCACAACCCACAGACTCATCTCCTGAGGCCAGGTTTGCACCCCAACCCTGAGGGAGAGGCTCTAACTCTGCAAGATGAGATGATGCCTCTTATCATGCTAATTGCCCTCCCTTACACAACTGACCCAGTTGTAAAACTCCCTTCCTACCCCTGGGGAAGGTCAGGTGGGGCTTTATCATGATGAGAGGCAGCTGCCAGGTCTTAGAAGGTGTCATAAACCATCAAAAACCCCCAAGCACATCGAGACTCATTTCTGGGGCCTTCTACCAGCAGTCTGCAGGTGATCAAAAAGTAGCGTAAAAATCCTCCACCCAGGGGAGGTACCTGGGCATTCCAGCTGAGCCTGAGCTCATTTTAAGCCATTGGACATTGCATTTCAGAGGCTCTGCCCACACCTGACAGGACAAAACTGTGACTATTACTTTGACCAACAGACACTGACATTGCAACAACCAAGTCTTGTCACAAGGTCCTGAGGTGGTGACATCTTTCTGCTCTTACTCCTTCTCTTTCTTTTCCTTGTACATTTTCTGAAAGGATATTTTTAAGCTTTCATTTGGCAATAGTACTATAGATAATAATAACCAAAATGGCTACATTCTTGCTTTCCATTGCAACCAGATTGCTCTGAAATAAGACGTAGATATCTATAGATATATACAGATTTATTTACAAACACCAATCAACCAATCAATGGTGTAATTTCACTCTTAATAATACACTCTGAGGGATCTATTAAAAAGTACTTGGGTTACCCTTGCCTTTAACAAGGATATCTCCAGCAATAACATTTTGGACATTCTGGACATCTCTCCAAGCAGTTCTTGCTGTCTGTAACCAAATGATCAGCACTGTTTTTATAATTAAATAATCTTGGTAAAAAACACAAGGGAATTAAGCTATCACAGTAAGTAGCTCTTTCTGCAGAATTAGCCAAATTATATAAACTATTTAAAATAAATAAATAATTATTTAAATAAATAATTAGTAGAAACTTTTCCTGTACATGCATGAGTTGACAGATACCTTCTACATAGTTGGAAATAACTGATAGAAATAGATCCTGTATGTGCTGGAGTGGCCACATTAAATTGGAGGTGATTTGAATTGCAAACATCTGGCCAAATGAGAGATCGAGAATCTCCTCTGAATCACCTGAAGATGTAGTTGTAAGGACCCTTGCATTGAAAGCTCCATTCACCATCTACAGAGTGTCTAATCACTTTGAAAGATTTAGAGAGATGGAGAAATACGGAATTATCACCTTTCACAAGAATATGTTTCACACTCTTTTAAATGTGTATTTAAACCAGAATGAATCAATACTTATGATCCCATACAATGAGACTAAAAAGAGAATATAGAAATACAGAATTATCCTCTGCAAAGTAGCTCAATAAATCAAGGATTTTCTTTTCAACCAGAAACACTGTCTATTAAAGTCTGTACAGCAAAAAAATCCCAAATAGGTGGAGCCAAACTCTGAAGGAGTTCTTAGGAACCTAGAATCTTCTTAAGAACAAAAGTTATTAGGGAGTATTTTTCACAGAAGACATTAACTATAAGGACACCATATGATTATACTGTAATTTTGTTAAGAAATCGGATGTAACAGGAAGTTTACTGTGCTTCTGCTTCATCCTCAAGATGAGAATTCAATCTACATTCATATCTCTGTTATGTTTGAAATAGCACAATTTGTGTAATCATCCATACTCGCTGAAAAGATATGAAAGGAATAACTTTCTGCTGAACATAAAAATATTGCAAATTAAAATATTTTTCAGGAATATACTAATTTCCATTTTTAAGTAAAATGTAAATATACTGTTGTTCTTTTGTGTTTAGTTCATCAGTTTCAAAATATTTTATTAGGACCTCTTTGAATGACTGAACCAAATTATTTTGGTTTAATTCTCTTGTCTTCTCATTTTTATGTAGGACCATTGAGTTTCAAAATTCTCAAAATTCTGCATATTGGAATGGATAACAAAATTTTGAATATTTTCTTAATTTGAAATGGTGTTATGGATTTCTTTTATTTTTAAAAAAGTTTTTGTTTCCTTTTTCTTTGTTCCTCTCCTTTTTTCTTTTTTTTTCTTTTTCTTTAACTCTGGAAGACCTTTCTCTCACTGTCTTTCTCAGTCTCTCAATTTATTTTTGTCATGTTATTGTCAACATGAATGAGCAAAGACAGTTGAAAATGTCCCACTTATCTAAAAATGTCATAGAAATCACTATGTCTTCTTTGGCTTCAGTGAAGCATCACAACTTTCTATGAATGATCTGCCTTTCTTTACCCATGACATAAAGTTAACATTACTTTTAGATGTACATATTTACTTCAATATTCCTATTAGCAAGGATTAACTGACATAGTTGAGATAAAATAAAACAAAATATGTCCGCAGCTTCAAAATAATTGATGGGCAATATTATAAAATTTGTTCTCTAAAAACAATTACTTTTTCTGCCTGAGAGGAAATACACAGAGGAACAATTTCTCAAGTAGAGGATTTTTATGTTCTTAGCAGACTCAAAAAATATTTACTGACAGACTAGCGTAAGTGGTTGTCACACAATATTACATGGGAAGAAGAGTTTTCTCATTCTCTTGGAAGAATACAAGTAAGTAACAAGTTAAGTTTTATTTAGCTCTGACAGAAGGTGTAAGTGTAAGGCAAGAGAAGAGTCAAAGTGCAGAAAGTTTCTGTTCTTTACTAACAATAACTAATATAAGTAACACCAGGAAGGTTTTGGACACCAGCATTCACTTAATTTCTCATGGTTTATTTCACCTGTGCTGGAACTGGTTCTTGTGAGATTACCATTTGAACAAAAGGGTAAATCATGGTCACATCATATTTCATGACAAAAGAGTACACAAAATAACATCTTTTGCACTCTCTAAGTGCATTTAAACCACTAGTGAATCAATATTTTATGATCCTATACAATGACACTAAAAAGTCTTTCTCTCCAACATGTTTCACCTAAAGGGAAGAAATGAAAAATGGTCTCTAGCTTATCTCTTCCTGCCTACCATACGAATGCTGCATCTGGAAAAATGGCAAAACTTAATACATACATGAAAGTCAGAGCCTGGGTTGAAGAAATAAAAATAATTCAACACTCTATAAACAGCATTGCCAATTCTTCCATGGACAATCATCAGTAGCAATTGTTGCAATATGAAATGTGTCCTTGAACTGACAAAAGTAACTTGATGGGCTAAAATCTCCTCAACTTTCTCTGAAACTTTAAAGCTTGAATAAGAGGAATTCTCTCATTCTGGTTTATTTTCTGATACCCCTTTTTTTCCATTAGTGCAAGCCATTAGTCCTTAGGCTCATATTTCTACATACACGTCATTGTTCTTTGTTTTACAAAACACAGTAACTCTTCAAACATCGTTTGACCCCCTTCTAGTCCCAAGCAAAATGTGTGTGTATGCGTGTGCCTTGTTCAACTTAGACTTCATTTATGTTTTACAAAAACTAAAGAAGCAGCCGTGATCAGAAAACACAAACTGTGTTTATTGAACTTGATAGTACAAATAAATATATACATGCATATTTTCATTTACATGTAAATTTAAAGTCAAACCTTTAGCTAAGTGAGGGTTACAAATACGTTATAATAATGGGAAAAAAGTGGAAAAGTTCCAAAACTTTTCTCAGCATACCTGAAAGCTAGCACGGAACAGATGTGCAAGTTCTATTCAGGAATTCCCAAGCTCCTGTTACGATTACTGAGTGTCATTCTTTAACACCAGCCAGCAACTAAACCCCAGACAGTCCTCACTCCTTCACAGTAAGATGGGGGAGAGAATTGGTGGGGTTAAAATTAAAAAGCCTGTGGGTTGGCATAAAGACAAAGTTCAGTAAGTAAAGAAAAAGCCACTCACACCAGCAAAGCAAAACAAGGAATTCATTCCACCATTCCAATCAGCAGGCAGGTGTTCACTCATCCTCAGGTAAGCAGGGTTCCATCTCTCCCAAGGGTCACTTGGGACCAAACAAACACCATCTCTCTAAATGTTGTCCACTTCCTTCTTCCCCAGTTTTATTTGCTGAGCATTGTGCCATTTGCTTTGGGATATCCCTGTGGTCATTTTGGGTCACCTGTCCCAGATGTGTTCCCTCTCAACTTCTTGTGCACCCTCAGCCTCCTTGATGGCAAGGCAGTACAAAAAGCAGAAAAGGCCTTGATGCTTTGCAAGCACGACTCAGCAATAACAAACCCATCTCTATATTATCAAGGCCTTTTTCATCAGAAACACAAAAGACAGCTCCATACTAGCTATTGTGGAAAAGATTAACTTTATCCCAGGCCAAATTAGCACACTAAGTTTTCTAATGATGTTATTACACTGACTTAGGAAAAGTATTGACATAAGCAACATTTTACTGCAAGCAACATCTTACTTTGTGTGATATTGCTAACAAAGATTGTTCTGGCAAAACAAATGAATGTCATACCAGGGATAGTTACACAAAAAATTGACCTCTACTATTGATCTGAGAAAAGTATAAAGCTCATCTTTTGGGTAAAATGGAACTTAACAATAAAACTGAACCTGATCCCAAATGCCATGAATTATAGGGTAGTTTCAGGATTGTAACTGTTCCTTTACTTTCTAGAAAGGGATAAAGAAAGTTTTTCTTCATCATTTCTTCCAAACTGAGAAAGGCTCCCTCACTTCTGCTTCTTATGGCCTGGAGAAAAAGTGTTGCTGATGAAGGAGCCTGAGGCAGAAGCAGCAGGAAGGGAGTTTCTGTCTCACTACATTTTCCTCCCAACATATATGTATTTGCAGGGGAAGAAAGATAGTCTGCATCTAAGATATTTATGTTTCCCAGTAGGAACATTTCAGACTCCTCTGGCCTGAACACAGCAAAAACATTTCCTGACTAGTTGAGGATTTTGGTCCTGAGATACCTGAGAAGCAGCCTTGATACTTAAGGCCAACCCACATACTGTCTTACTATTTGAAGCTGATTCATTTGTAAGCACAGTTTTATAACAGTGTAATAGTTTCAGCACTGAAATATCAAGGAAATCCATAAGTATTTTTTAAATCATTAAAGTAGGTATTTAGAGTTTTGATTGCCATAGACAGGACTCATTACTTCACTGCAGTCTGAGAGGGACAGGAACAGAGACAACCATCAGATTTTAGGAAAATAAAATTTAGTGAGTTGATGCCCATCAAAATCTCATTTCTGAAAAAATCTGTAGTTTCCTGATTTTTCAACAATGGGAAAGCATTTATTGCTTTTTCCTTTTTTTATATCAGATGTGTCTGGACATTACTGAGGAAGGGGTCTAAAAGCAATGCACTGTTTAGTTATTTGAATCTGAAATAAGCTGGCAGAGCGAAGAATTTGCCTCAGAAGCATGAACTAGGTCCTTTGAAAAAAGGTGAAGCATGAAGCACCTTCTGAAGGTCATCTCTGGATTGATTAATGGACATACTTGGTCTTCAATTTTAACAGGGGAATTTTCCTTCAAATCCTCTTGAGATCCTCCTCTCCCTAAAGAGCATAGAAACTCATGTAAATTCTCCATCTGATTAAAAGGGATCTGTGGAATTTCTAGCCAATCTATCTTATCTTTTGGTTTTGAGGTGCTACTTAAAACACTCTTCCTCAGATCCTGTTACTCATGTCTGCATTGGAGCACATGAAGAAATGATCCCCTCCTTTTGGCTCATTTAATTGTTTCTAATGTAATAGACAATAATGACAGAAAATCCTATGTGACTCTGAAGAGAAAGCCAAAAAGAGGAAAGAAACCTGACTGCCAGGTGCAATGTTTGTGTCTTAGCCACTACTAACACATTGGATAACTATGAAATAAATGAATCATTAAAAGGTGCAGATGTGACTGAAAATTTAATAGGACCATTCATATTAAGAACTTATCTAAAACATAGTAGAAGCAATAATTAGACTGCTTAGGCATTGCTGTCAAGCCCAAACAGTATGCATTATCCAAATGTCATTTGAATTTAGAAAATATAGTAATTCTAGCTGCCTTACTAAATCTGTAAAAATGTTCTCACTTGTAAACAAAATATTATAGGAAAAATAATATGTGTTTAGTAAAATGAGATTCACATCAAGGCAGAATGCCCTCTGTCCCACATGAAAGCCAAATTATATCACTCTAGACCATATTCAGGATTTTAAAAGTCCTTTTCTTTCTACTCTATATTTACAATGTCATGATCCTGTCTGTGCAGTCATTTTGCCTTGGAATTACTTGTATGTGTGAGAGCTCACCAATAGGAGTCAAGGTTGCAACACTATTTAAAAAAAAAGGTTAACTTGGTTAAGACCCAAAAATAGGAAATAAAAAAATAAAGTAAAAAAAAAGAAAAAAAGCAAAACCAAGTATACTTACCCAGCAGGCATAAATTTTAGAGAAACAAACAAGAAGTGGAGGAGGACGATTTATTTAAAAAATCCCAAATGTCAAAGAGCAAATCTGAAAATAAGTAAAAAAAAAAAATCTGTATCACTCCTCCACCCTGCCCCTTGCTGTATGTTAGCTGTTCTCTGTGTATAACATTGGCAATATAAGATAAAAGAGCTGAAGTTCTGGGGTTATCAATTTTAGCAATATTAGATATAACTTCTATTTAAAAAGTCAATAAAGAGAAAATAAAAATAAATAAAAATATTCTTCTCATATTTGGATATGGTCCCCAGACAGACATTCTGTAAGTGAAAAAAAGCCACCAGTTACAGACAGGCTTTGGCTCTCTTTGACTGAGATTTCCATGCAAGCTCATCACATTCCAGACACTTTTCCCTAAGCATATTTCAATTCCTTGATTCTTCTTCCACTTCATAAATATTGTCATTTATATTTCAGTGGGATAAATCCATGAGTAGGCATGTGCTAACAGAGTTTGCTGGCGACATAAATTGACTAGGCATTTAAATAAAGTTTGAATAGCAAAATATCTTATGGGAAAAACTGAATGCTCCTGAGAACTAAAGTAACAGGGGCAGAACAAAATGCAACGGTACCATGGAAGCAGTGCATTTAGTTCTTACTGCGCTTTTTTTCTAAAGGAAAAAAATAAATACTCTAGTTGGAACCAGAAGATAGAGTGGAACACCTGATCTTAGAGCAATCAATGCAGAGGAAGTAAATACATAGCAGATGAGCATTTTCCATTACAAATAGAAAGGTATTAATTAAATCATGCTTGCCATTACAAAGACCCATTACCATTATCATGTGGGATATTGTTTTGTTCAACCCTATTTGAGAAAGACATTTTTACCTTTCTAAAGATGTCAACCACAGAAATAAGAAAGACCCAGAGAATGACTTCTCTCTGTTTTGGCTGGAAACTGAAGAGAATTGGATGCTTTAAGCAACAAAAACAGGGACTGAAAGAAGATACAAAACTCCCTTAGGAGAGAGTCAGGAGCCAAAAGCACATAGAAGAAGAAGCTCTACTTGGTACGAAGGATAAGTGACTGTGTGTAAGGACTTAAAGAATGCAGTTACCAGCCTCAAAACCCTGTCCTACAGAAGGAAGTTCTTATAAGATAAGCCACCACAACAGGAACTTAAAATAAGCACAAATGGCACAGCAGGAAGGAACTAATTCAAGGCCTAACAGAGGTGAAGGTTTGGTTAACACCTGGCTAAAAGTTCCCATGATGGGAAAGAAAACAAGTGCTTATACATGCCATCTCAACTTATGTGAACGGGATCTATACCCTGGGGATACCCATTACTTGGACTGTAAAAGAGTGGTGTACCTCCAGAAGAATGACCCTGGGACCCCCACCACCAAGAAGATCAGAGTTAAGAAGGACCAGCAGGATGCCACAGGAATCCATCTCATGGTGATATCTTTCTACTTAATCCATTTGTCTCTGTCTCTTGTTCTTCTCCTGCCCTTTCCCTGTTCCTTCCTGCCTTTTTCTCTACCTTATTTACTGTCAACCTACATTTAATGTGAAATAAAATCTGTACTCTTTACTTAGGTATATGGTCTTGTTTGCACCTTAATTCAGGCAGAGACATCTCTTAATAACCAGATCATAACAGTTTGAGGGAATGAAAAGAATTCGAGGCTGGAAACACGAAGCAGTTTCCCATGGGAGGGCAACTCTCTAACTTGAACCTCCATCACATGTCCTTCGCTTGGGCATTTAACATCCTACAGAGCTTGTTCATGTCTATTGTGCAAGGGAGACTGCATGTGACTGGTTTCGTATTTGCCCTGTTTTGTGACTTGTTTCTTCTTAGTCTGTAGTTTATATGATGAACTAGACAAGTGGATCCCCATTAGCAAGAATCACTCTCAGGTGTAGTGAGTTGCAGACCAGAAATTTAATCTACTGCTTCTTTCCTAGCACCCTTAGACCTAAATACCTCTGAAAATCTTATTCCTACAGCTTCACTGTAGTTTCACCTGCTTTACAAAGTTGTACCTGTACTTAATGTCTTCTATTGGTTGTTTCTAAATGTGAAGATATATCGTGTTCTAGTAGCAGTCTAGCACAAATTAGACCAAAGGATTAGTGGAACTTTTATACAGTTGTGTTATCAATTGTGCATTTATTACACTTCCATAACACTAACTAAAAGAAATCTGTTTTATTTGGACTACCTAATTGTTAAGCCTATCTGTTAAACTTATACCTTCCCAGCTCCTGTGTGAAAAATAAGGGATGAATTTAAGGGGGTTTGACTCTGAGGCATGATACAAAATTTAGGAGAAAATGCTTTGGAATGAGTGTTTCCTCTAAAAAAGGGTTCCAACAGTCACATTCTGCCAATGAGAGATTAATACTAGAGGATGACAGCAAAAAACCCCCAACTGTTTATTGACAAACAGAATGTTTGCAGGGCACAGGGAAAAAAAGAAAGCATAGATGCTAGATGTTGAATTTTTCTGCCTTACACAGCCACATTGGAACCAAAAAACCCAAAATGCCAGAGAAAGAAAAAAAACTCCACCGTCCAGCCACATGGTGGGGAGAAAAAAATTGGAGCCAGCTTCTGTCTCAGGGAAGAAAAAACCAGAAGGTTCACACAGTAGCTCAAGCAAAAACAGATGGGAGCCTGGTGAATCTCTGATGTTGGTCTCTTCTGCACAGCAGATGAAGCTGGTGGATTTGGTGTCCTTTCTTTTGCTAGGTTGGCTTTTCCAAGGTCTGGGGCTGGCATGGAGCAGCCCCTCAGCTTCCCGCCTGCCGATTTGTCTCCCATCAATTGTCCTTGCTGATCTTGGACCAAAATCAAGACAGTTCAAGAAAACCAAAGGCTGCCAAAGGATTGCTGCCACACCTCCAAGGCTAGGGGAAGGAAAAAAATCTTCTTGCCTAAGGTGAGGAAAATCAAGCTAGCTAAGCAAACAAAGACAGCCTGGGGGTGAGGCTTTGAAAAAGCCTGCTGGAGAGCCCCAAGGATCCCTCCTCCCCCTGGATCCACTTTAACACTACAGAAACCATTTCTGGGAATAGAGCAGGTGATCAGGGAGTAGAAAACCACACCAAGACAGAAGGTTATCTCAGTGACATTTCACATGGCAAGCAGTCATCATGTTCCAGCATAACACAAATTATCCACGTGGAATTCATGCTCTCTGGTTTGCTTTTGGGTTTGCAGTTGCAGTATCTTACCAAATTTATTAAAATTAAGTTCTCAAGAACTAACTTCAATAGAATAAGAAGGAAAAGAGCTTACACTATTTCAGTGTCCTGTCTATTGTGCCTTGTTCAAAATTTTGAGTTCAGAGATCAAGTGAAGATAATAAATGGACAAGCTGAGCAGAATGCTTTGGGGGCTAAATGGTTACAATCCCTTATACGTTTTCTTTTCATCAAAACTTGAGACTGGAGAGTTCTTAATTCACATGTTTACTTATTGGCACTCAAAAGCAGCACACATTTCTGATCATAAAAATGTGAGAATATCAAGAATTGTGGGGCTGGTCTGTGGGAAAAATAGCATGTGATTGACTAGATAACTTCTGTTTGAAAACATATCCTTCAGTGCCTCTGGAACAAAAAGGGCTTGTTTTTCTTCAGCAAAAACATCCTTCCAACAGTCAGATGTGGGGTAACAGGAAATGAGAAATGTAGCCAGTTAGCCCAGATGAAATTGGAATTTTGCAATCACAAATGTAAAGGTAAACTTTATTTTCAAAGGCAAGTGGGAGGAAATGGAGTGCTAGTCACAAATCCTGCTGTTATTTGCTGTAAATCCCCAAGCATCTATTTAATCCACATAACTTTACATCTAAGTATTGCTTTTGGAGTTTGAGCCAAAATTCAGGGAAAGAACTGATTGCATGCCTGCAGTGAGGTGTCTAAATGTATAAATAGATGTAGTTTTCAGAACTATTGTAGAGCTGCCGTTTCCATTTATTGTGGAGGGTTCTTTTAACTGTTTATATCTTACAAACCTTGGGCCAGTTAATTGCATGCCTTCGCTTCAGTTTTCATGGCTAATTTGGAAACTTAATTTGACCAAATGGTGCTTAATATAAAAAAGAAGGTATCAAACTTAAAAGCACTCCAGCCATCACTGTACTTTCTGTTCTTCAGTCACTAAAGCATGACCATAGTCAGTAAGTGGCATTTAGTTAATAATGGCATGATAATTTACAAATGGAATACAGTTAAATTGTTTGTTAATGTTTTGGCATTCTGTGATGGAAACAAGTGCAACAGCAAAGATCACTCATTCATTTTGCTGTTGTCCATGTGACTCCAATATTTAATTTCAGACTTGAAAGTGTTTGCTTTAAAGATAGCACAAAAAATATTTGGGTTTATTGGGGAAAGCAAAAATGGTTTAGCTGTTGTGTGGTAAGTGTAGGAATAGAGGAATGTAAGAAGTTGCTGAAACTATAACCTTTGTAGGCAGCTGTTTTCAAAGGGGAGAAGGTGGCCTCAGATTTGCAGATAGTGGTTGCTGTAGGAAGATGTTTTTCTGATGAAGATATGTACCTTCTCTTGTGTTCCTCCTTACTCCTTTTGCCTCAAGAAAAGGAACAGTAGGCACACTATGGGGAAGCGGGGAGCAACAGGACAGCAAAAGAGATTTTGAGCTGTCAGGTAGACGTGCACACAAACAGTGCAATTTTGTCTGTATATTCTTGGCAAGAAAATAATACCTTTAATTATAAAATCTTCTAGTATTATTCAGTTATGTAGAAGGTCAGGACTGGGTTAATATAGAGAAAGAATGAGTGAGGACAAGAGACACCAGCCTATAGTCCTGAACTACACTGTATCATTTACAAGGGGCAAAGTGCAGTTACATGTCTACTTTTTCTTTTCATGCAATGCAAAGTCCTCACACAATACAAAGTCCTTATAGAAGCATCTACTTAAAAGTTTTTGATGAAAACCATTATTTAAACTCTATGGGAACCTAATTTTCTATTGTTCCACATCTTTATGTCAGTTATAATGCTCAAGCAAAAGGATCAAGAAATGCATGAAGTGAAAAATGGAAACGACAATCTTGAGACCCGGAGACTTTGTTCTCT
>JAVTVJ010003252.1:0-11523 GCA_034509425.1 Eopsaltria australis
CCCGAACTACCAAAATGGCCGCCGCAGTGCCCGGTTGTACACACAAATGTCCCCAAAAATGATGGAGAAATGGCCCCAAAAATGACCAAAAAAGGCACAGAAATGGCCCTAAAGATGACTCAAAAATAGCCCATAAAAGGCCCCAAAAACGACCCAAAAATTACTCAAAAATAGCCCCAAAGATGACCCAAAAATGACCCAGAAATGACCAAAAAAGCCCCCAAAAGGCCACAAAAATGACCCAAAAATGACCTCAAAAATTCCCCCGTAAATGACCCAAAAATGGCCCTGAAATGGCCACAAAAATGGCCCCGATAGTGCCGCAAAAAAGACCAAGAAATAGCCCAAAAATGGCCCAAAAATGACCCAAAAATAAGCCAAAATAGACTCAAAAAATGAATCAGAAATTGACCCAAATATGGCCCTAAATGGCCCGAAAATGGCCCAGAAATGACTCCAAAAATGACCCCATAAATGGACCCAAAAGTGACCCCAAAATAGCTTAAAAATTGCCAAAACATGCCCAAAAATTCATCCAAAAACACACCCAAAGATGACCCAAGAATGATCCAAAAATAGCCTAAAAATGACCAAAAAATAGCCCCCAAAAAAACCCAAAAAATGGCCCACAAATGATCTAAAAATGATCCAAAACAATGACAGAAAAATGGCCCAAAAATGGCCCAGAAATGGCCCCAAATGTCTCCAAAAATGGGCTAAAAAATGACCAAAAAATGGACCAAAAAATGACGCAAAAATAACATGAAAATGACTCAAAAATAGCCCAAAAAATAGCCCCTAAAAGGCCCCATGAACGACCAAAAAATGACCAAAAAATCCTCCAAAATGACCCAAAAATGACGTAAAAATTAGAGACAAAAAATGGCCCAAAAATAGACCAAAATACCTTCCAAAAATAAACCTGAAAGACACAAAAAGCTTAAAAATTAGCCCAAAATGACCCAGGAATATGGCCCAAAAATGACCCAAAAATAGCCCTAAAAATGACCAAAAACCAGCCCAAAAATGACCAAAAAAATATCCCAAAAAAGACTCAAGAAGGGCCCATAAATGACCCAAAAAATGGCAACGATATGCCCCCGAATATGGCCCAAAAATTGGCCAAGAAATGGCCCCGAAAATGAATCAGAAATGGCCCCGAAAATGACCAAAAAAAGACCCAAGAATGGGCCCAAAATGGCTCCGAAGGTGGCCCCAAAAATGAACCCCAAAGTGGCCCCAAAATGGTCCAAAATTGACAAAAAAATGGCCCCATAAGTGTTCCAAAAATGAACCAAAAATTGGCCCAAAAGTGACCCAAAAATGGCCGCAAAAATGGCCGCAAAATTGACAAAAAAATGGCCCCAGAAATGGTCCAAAAATAACCCAAAAATTGGCCCAAAAATGACCCCAAAATAGACCTTAACATTTATCCAAAAATGACCCAAAAATGGCCGTAAAATGGTTACAAAACTGGCCATAAAATGACCAAAAATTCACCCCAAAAATGACTCTAAAATGGCCTCAAAAATGACCAAAAATGGACCAAAACAACGACCAAAAATAGCCTCATATATGACCCAAAATGGCCCAAAAATAGCCCCAAAATGGCCTCAAAAATGACCAAAAAATGGCCACAAATTGACCCAAAACTGGCCCTAAAAATGACCAAAAAATGACTCAAAAGTGGGCCCAAAATGGCTCTGAAAATGGCCCTAAAAATGGCCTTAAAAATGACCCAAAAATAGGCCCAGAATAGCCCCAAAAATGGCTCAAAAATTACCCAAAAATAGCCCTAAAAATCACCCCAAAATGGGCCAAAAATAGTGCCCTAAATGACACAAAAATGGCCCTAAAATTACCCAAAAATGGCTCAAAAATGACGGAAAGATAAACACAAAAATGACCCAAAATGATCCCAAAATAGCACCATAAATGGCCCCAAAAATGCCCCCAAGAATGGCCCTAAAAATGACTCAAAATTGGCCATAAAATGATCTAAAATTTCCCCTATAAATGACCCAAAACAAGGCTCGAAATAGCCCAAATAAATGACCTAAAAATGACCCAAAATGGCCCAAAAATTGCCCAAAAAATAGACCCTAAAAGGCCCTAAAAATAGCCCCTAAAAGGCCCCCAAAATGGTCCAAAAATAACCCAAAAATTCGCCCAAAATTGACCCAAAAATACCCCCAAAATGGCCCTAAAAATGGCCTCCAAAATGAGCCAAAATGGGCCGTAAAATAACCCAAAATTCCGCCTAAAAATCACTGAAAAATAGGCCCAAAATAGCCCAAAAAATGACCCAAAAATCACCCCAAAATGGCCCATAAATCGCCCAAAAATGACTCAAAAATTGACCCAAATACGGGCCAAAAGCTCTCCGAAAATCACCCAGAAATAGTCCTAAAACTAGACCCAAAAACGGCTCAAAAATGACCCAAAAAAGGCCCTAAAAGGGCCCCAAAAATGGCCCAAAAATGACCCAAAATTGGCTGTAAAATGATGCAAAACATCCCCAATAAATGACCCAGAAATGGCACCAAAAATAGCCTTTAAAACAGCCCCAAAAAATGACCCAGAAATGGCTCAAAAATGGCCCCAAAATTGACCTAAAAATGGCCCAAAACAATGATCCAAAAATGGCTCAAAAATGGCTCCAAATAGCCCCTGAAATTGCCCAAAAAAGACCCAAAAATGACCCAAAATTAAGCCCAAAATAGACTCGAACTACCAAAATGGCCGCCGCAGTACCCGGATGTACTCGGCGCATGCTCAGTAGGCCCTGAATTACAAAAAGGCCGCCGCAGTAATCCCGGATGGTACTCGCGCGCAATGTTTCTCAGTAATCGCCTGAACTACCAGAAGGCCGCGCAGTGCCCGGATGTAACTCCGCGGCATGCGCAATTGGTCCCTGCGAACTACCAAATGGCGCGCAGTGGCCCGGATGTACACATATAGGACAAATGTCCCCCAAAAAATGATGGAGAAATGGCCCCAAAAATGACCCATAAAGGCCATGGGAGAATGGCCCCAAAAGATATGACTCAAAAATAGCCATAAAGGCC
Source organism: Eopsaltria australis (assembly GCA_034509425.1). Lineage (NCBI taxonomy): Eukaryota > Metazoa > Chordata > Aves > Passeriformes > Petroicidae > Eopsaltria > Eopsaltria australis. Next base: position 3,069 of record JAVTVJ010003252.1, read on the forward strand.
CGCAAAAACGGACCCAAAAATTACTCAAAAAATGCCCAAGATGACCCAAAAAATGAACCGCAGAAATGACCCAAAAAGCCTCCAAAAAGGCACAAAATGACACAAAAAATGACCCTCAAAAATTCCGGCCGTAAATGACCCCAAAAATGGCCCTGAACTGGCCACAAAAATGGCCCCGATAGTGGCGCAAAAAAGACCAAGAAATAGCCCAAAATAGACTCAAAAATGACCCAAAAATAAGCCCAAAATAGACTCAAAAAATGAATCAGAAATTGACCCAAATATGGGCCCTAAATGGCCCCGAAAATGGCCCAGAAATGACTCCAAAAATGACTCCATAAATGGACCCAAAAGTGACCCCAAAATAGCTTAAAAATTGCCAAAACATGCCCAAAAATTCATCCAAAAACACACCCAAAGATGACCCAAGAATGATCCAAAAATAGCCTAAAAATGAACAAAAAATAGCCCCCAAAAAAAACCCAAAAATGGCCCACAAATGATCTAAAAATGATCCAAAACAATGACAGAAAAATGGCCCAAAAATGGCCCAGAAATGGCCCCAAATGTCTCCAAAAATGGCCTAAAAAATGACCATAAAATGGACCAAAAAATGACGCAAAAATAACATGAAAATGACTCAAAAATAGCCCAAAAAATAGCCCCTAAAAGGCCCCATGAACGACCAAAAAATGACCAAAAAATCCCTCCATAAATGACCCAAAAATGACGTAAAAATTGGACAAAAAATGGCCCAAAAATAGACCCAAAATACCTCCAAAATAACCTGAAAATGACACAAAAAAGCTTAAAAATAGCCCCAAAAATGACCCAGAAATGGCCCAAAAATGACCCAAAAATAGCCCTAAAAATGACAAAAAAACAGCCCAAAAATGACCAAAAAAATATCCCAAAAAAGACTCAAGAAGGGCCCATAAATGACCCAAAAATGGCAACGATATGCCCCCGAATATGGCCCCAAAATTGGCCAAGAAATGGCCCCGAAAATGAATCAGAAATGGCCCCGAAAATGACCAAAAAAAGACCCAAGAATGGGCCAAAAATGGCTCCGAAGGTGGCCCCAAAAATGAACCCCAAAGTGGCCCCAAAATAGTCCAAAATTGACAAAAAATGGCCCCATAAGTGGTCCAAAAATGACCCAAAAATTGGCCCAAAAGTGACACAAAAATGGCCGCAAAAATGGCCGCAAAATTGACAAAAAAATGGCCCCAGAAATGGTCCAAAAATAACCCAAAAATTGGCCCAAAAATGACCCCAAAATAGACCTTAACATTTATCCAAAAAATGACCCAAAAATGGCCGTAAAATGGTTACAAAACTGGCCATAAAATGACCAAAAATTCACCCCAAAAATGACTCTAAAATGGCCTCAAAATTGACCAAAAATGGCCCAAAACAACGACCAAAAATAGCCTCATATATGACCCAAAATGGCCCAAAAATAGCCCCAAAATGGCCTCAAAAATGACCCAAAAATGGCCCAAAATTGACACAAAACTGTCCCTAAAAATGACCAAAAAATGACTCAAAAGTGGGCCCAAAATGGCTCTGAAAATGGCCCTAAAAATGGCCTTAAAAATGACCCAAAAATAGGCCCAGAATAGCCCCAAAAATGGCTCAAAAATTACCCAAAAATAGCCCTAAAAATCACCCCAAAAGGGCCCAAAAATAGTGCCCTAAATGACACAAAAATGGCCCTAAAATTACCCAAAAATGGCTCAAAAATGACGGAAAGATAAACACAAAAATGACCCAAAATGATCCCAAAATAGCACCACTAATGGCCCAAAAATGCCCAAGAAATGGCGCCTAAAAATGACTCAAAATTGGCAATAAAATGATCTAAAATTTCCCCTATAAATGACCCCAAACAAGGCTCGAAATAGCCCAAAGAAATGACCTAAAAATGACCCAAAATGGCCCAAAAATTGCCCAAAAAATAGACCCTAAAAGGCCCTAAAAATAGCCCCTAAAAGGCCCCCAAAATGGTCCAAAAAATAACCCAAAAATTGGCCCAAAATTGACCCAAAAATAGCCCCAAAATGGCCCTAAAAATGGCCTCCAAAATGAGCCAAAATGGGCCGTAAAATAACCCAAAATTCCGCCTATAAATCACTGAAAAATAGGCCCAAACTAGCCCAAAAAAATGACCCAAAAATCACCCCAAAATGGCCCATAAATCGCCCAAAAATGACTCAAAAATTGACCCAAATACGGGCCCAAAAGCTCTCCGAAAATCACCCAGAAATAGTCCTAAAACTAGACCCAAAAACGGCTCAAAAATGACCCAAAAAAGGCCCTAAAAGGGCCCCAAAAATGGCCCAAAAATGACCCAAAATTGGCTGTAAAATGATGCAAACCATCCCCAATAAATGACCCAGAAATTGCACCAAAAATAGCCTTTAAAACAGCCCCCAAAAATGACCCAGAAATGGCTCAAAAATGGCCCCAAAATTGACCTAAAAATAACCCAAAACAATGATCCAAAAATGGCTCAAAAATGGCTCCAAAATAGCCCCTGAAATTGCCCAAAAAAGACCCAAAAATGACCCAAAATTAAGCCCAAAATAGACTCGAACTACCAAATTGGCCGCCGCAGTCCCCGGATGTACTCGGCGCATTGCTCAGTAGGCGCCTGATTTACCAAAATGGCCGCCGCAGTGCCCGGATGTACTCGGCGCATGCGCACTTGGTCCCGAATTACCAAAATGGCCGACGCAGTGCCCGGATGTACTCGCGCATGCGCAATTGGTCCCGAACTACCAAAATGGCCGCCGCAGTGCCCGGATGTACACACAAATGTCCCCAAAAATGATGGAGAAATGGCCCCAAAAATGACCCAAAAAGGCCCAGAAATGGCCCTAAAGATGACTCAAAAATAGCCCATAAAAGGCCCCAAAAACGACCCAAAAATTACTCAAAAATAGCCCCAAAGATTACCCAAAAATGACCCAGAAATGACCCAAAAAAGCCCCCAAAAGGCCACAAAAATGACCAAAAAATGACCTCAAAAATTCCTCCGTAAATGACCCAAAAATGGCCCTGAAATGGCCACAAAAATGGCCCCGATAGTGGCGCAAAAAAGACCAAGAAATAGCCCAAAAATGGCCCAAAAATGACCCAAAAATAAGCCCAAAATAGACTCAAAAAATGAATCAGAAATTGACCCAAATATTGGCCCTAAATGGCCCCGAAAATGGCCCAGAAATGACTCCAAAAATGACTCCATAAATGGACCCAAAAGTGACCCCAAAATAGCTTAAAAATTGCCAAAACATGCCAAAAAATTCATCCAAAAACACACCCAAAGATGACACAAGAATGATCCAAAAATAGCCTAAAAATGACCAAAAAATAGCCCCCAAAAAAACCCCAAAAATGGCCCACAAATGATCTAAAAATGATCCAAAACAATGACAGAAAAATGGCCCAAAAATGGCCCAGAAATGGCCCCAAATGTCTCCAAAAATGGCCTAAAAAATGACCAAAAAATGGACCAAAAAATGACGCAAAATAACATGAAAATGACTCAAAAATAGCCCAAAAAATAGCCCCTAAAAGGCCCCATGAACGACCAAAAAATGACCAAAAAATCCCTCCATAAATGACCAAAAAATGACGTAAAAATTTGACAAAAAATGGCCCAAAAATAGACCCAAAATACCTCCAAAAATAACCTGAAAATGACACAAAAAAGCTTTAAAATAGCCCCAAAAATGACCCAGAAATGGCCCAAAAATGACCCAAAAATAGCCCTAAAAATGACCAAAAAACAGCCCAAAATGACCAAAAAAAATATCCCAAAAAAGACTCAAGAAGGGCCCATAAATGACCCAAAAAATGGCAACGATATGCCCCCGAATATGGCCCCAAAATTGGCCAAGAAATGGCCCCGAAAATGAATCAGAAATGGCCCCGAAAATGACCAAAAAAAGACCCAAGAATGGGCCCAAAATGGCTCGGAAGGTGGCCCGAAAATGAACCCAAAGTGGCCCCAAAATAGTCCAAAATTGACAAAAAATGGCCGGCCCCATAAGTGGGTCAAAAATGACCCAAAAATTGCCAAAAGTGACGCGCAAAAATGGGCTGCAAAAATGGCCGAAATTGACGAAAAAAATGGGCCCAAAAATGGTCAAAAAATAACCCAAAAATGGGCCCAAAAATGACCCCAAAATAGACCTTAACATTTATCCAAAAATGACCCAAAAATGGCCGTAAAATGGTTACAAAACTGGCCATAAAATGACCAAAAATTCACCCCAAAAATGACTCTAAAATGGCCTCAAAATTGACCAAAAATTGACCAAAACAACGACCAAAAATAGCCTCATATATGACCCAAAATGGCCCAAAAATAGCCCCAAAATGGCTCAAAAATGACGTCCAAAATGGCCCCAATTGACCCAAACTGGCCCTAAAAATGACCAAAAATGAAATCAAAAGTTGGGCCCTAAATGGCTCTGAAAATGCCTAAAAATGGCTTAAAAAATGACGCAAAAATAGGTCCAGAATAGCCTCAAAAATGGCTCAAAATTACCCAAATAGCCTAAAAATCACCCCAGAAATTGGCCCAAAATAGTGCCTAAATGACAACAAAAAATGGCCTAAAAAATTCCAAAATGGCTCAAAAATGAAGGAAAGATAAACACAAAAATGACCAAAAATGATCCCAAAATAGCACCATAAATGGCCCCAAAAATGGCCCCAAGAATGGCCCTAAAAATGACTCAAAATTGGCCATAAAATGATCTAAAATTTCCCCTATAAATGACCCCAAACAAGGCTCGAAATAGCCCCAAGAAATGACCTAAAAATGACCCACAATGGCCCAAAAATTGCCCAAAAAATAGACCCTAAAAGGCCCTAAAAATAGCCCCTAAAAGGCCCCCAAAATGGTCCAAAAATACCCCAAAAATTGGCCCAAAATTGACCCCAAAATAGCCCCAAAATGGCCCTAAAAATGGCCTCCAAAATGAGCCAAAATGGGCCGTAAAATAACCCAAAATTCCGCCTATAAATCACTGAAAAATAGGCCCAAAATAGCCCAAAAAAATGACCCAAAAATCACCCCAAAATGGCCCATAAATCGCCCAAAAATGACTCAAAAATTGACCCAAATACGGGCCCAAAAGCTCTCCGAAAATCACCCAGAAATAGTCCTAAAATTAGACCCAAAAACGGCTCAAAAATGACCCAAAAAAGGCCCTAAAAGGGCCCCAAAAATGGCCCAAAAATGACCCAAAATTTGCTGTAAAATGATGCAAAACATCCCCAATAAATGACCCAGAAATTGCACCAAAAATAGCCTTTAAAACAGCCCCAAAAAATGACCCAGAAATGGCTCAAAAATGGCCCCAAAATTGACCTAAAAATGGCCCAAAACAATGATCCAAAAATGGCTCAAAAATGGCTCCAAAATAGCCCCTGAAATTGCCCAAAAAAGACCCAAAAATGACCAAAATTAAGCCCAAAATAGACTCGAACTAAACGCAAAATGCCGCCGAGTACCCGGATGTACTCCGCGCATGCCAGCTAGCCTGAATTACCAAATGGCCGGCCGGCAGTACCCGGATGTACTCCGGCATGCTCAGGTAAATCCCTGTACTACCAACGAATGGCCGCCGCAGTACCGTGATGTACTCGGCGCACAAATGCGCAATTGGTCCCGATACTACAAAATGGGCCGCCGCAGTGCCGGATGTTACACAAAAATGTCCCAAAAATGATGGAGAAATGCCAAAAATGACCCAAAAAGGCACAGAAATGGCCCGCTAAAGATGACTCAAAAATAGCCCATAAAAGGCCCCAAAACCGACCCAAAAATTACTCAAAAATAGCCCCAAAGATGACCCAAAAATGACCCAGAAATGACCCAAAAAAGCCCCCAAAAGGCCACAAAAATGACCCAAAAATGACCTCAAAAATTCCCCGTAAATGACCCAAAAATGGCCCTGAAATGGCCACAAAAATGGCCCCGATAGTGGCGCAAAAAAGAACAAGAAATAGCCCAAAAATGGCACAAAAATGACCCAAAAATAAGCCCAAAATAGACTCAAAAAATGAATCAGAAATTGACCCAAATATGGGCCCTAAATGGCCCCGAAAATGGCCCAGAAATGACTCCAAAAATGACTCCATAAATGGACCCAAAAGTGACCCAAAATAGCTTAAAAATTGCCAAAACATGCCCAAAAATTCATCCAAAAACACACCCAAAGATGACCCAAGAATGATCCAAAAATAGCCTAAAAATGACAAAAAAATAGCCCCCAAAAAAACCCCAAAAATGGCCCACAAATGATCTAAAAATGATCCAAAACAATGACAGAAAAATGGCCCAAAATGGCCCAGAAATGGCCCCAAATGTCTCCAAAAATGGCCTAAAAAATGACCAAAAAATGAACCAAAAAATGACGCAAAAATAACATGAAAATGACTCAAAAATAGCCCAAAAAATAGCCCCTAAAAGGCCCCATGAACGACCAAAAAATGACCAAAAAATCCCTCCATAAATGACCCCAAAATGACGTAAAAATTGGACAAAAAATGGCCCAAAAATAGACCCAAAATACCTCCAAAATTAACCTGAAAATGACACAAAAAAGCTTAAAAATAGCCCCAAAAATGACCCAGAAATGGCCCAAAAATGACCCAAAAATAGCCCTAAAAATGACCAAAAAACAGCCCAAAAATGACCAAAAAAATATCCCAAAAAAGACTCAAGAAGGGCCCATAAATGACCCAAAAAATGGCAACGATATGCCCCCGAATATGCCCCCAAAATTGGCCAAGAAATGGCCCCGAAAATGAATCAGAAATGGCGCCGAAAATGACCAAAAAAAGACCCAAGAATGGGCCCAAAATGGCTCCGAAGGTGGCCCCAAAAATGAACCCCAAAGTGGCCCCAAAATAGTCCAAAATTGACAAAAAAATGGCCCCATAAGTGGTCCAAAAATGACCCAAAAATTGGCCCAAAAGTGACCCAAAAATGGCCGCAAAAATGGCCGAAAAATGGACAAAAATGGCCCAGAAATGGGTCGCAAAAATAACCGCAAAATTTGGCCCCGCAAAAATGACCCAAAATAGAACTTAACATTTATCCAAAAATGACCCAAAAAGGGCCGTAAAATGGTTACAAAACTGGCCATAAAATGACCAAAAATTCACCCCAAAAATGACTCTAAAATGGCCTCAAAATTGACCAAAAATGGCCCAAAACAACGACCAAAAATAGCCTCATATATGACCCAAAATGGCCCAAAAATAGCCCCAAAATGGCCTCAAAAATGACCCAAAAATGGCCCCAAATTGACCCAAAACTGGCCCTAAAAATGACAAAAAATGACTCAAAAGTGGGCCCAAAATGGCTCTGAAAATGGCCCTAAAAATGGCCTTAAAAATGACCCAAAAATAGGCCCAGAATAGCCCCAAAAATGGCTCAAAAATTACCCAAAAATAGCCCTAAAAATCACCCCAAAATGGCCCAAAAATAGTGCCCTAAATGACACAAAAATGGCCCTAAAATTACCCCAAAATGGCTCAAAAATGACGGAAAGATAAACACAAAAATGACCCAAAATGATCCCAAAATAGCACCATAAATGGCCCCAAAAATGGCCCCAAGAATGGCCGTAAAATGGTTTCAAAATTGGCCATAAAATGATCTAAAATTTCCCCTATAAATGACCCCAAACAAGGCTCGAAATAGCCCCAAGAAATGACCTAAAAATGACCCAAAATGGCCCAAAAATTGCCCAAAAAATAGACCCTAAAAGGCCCTAAAAATAGCCCCTAAAAGGCCCCCAAAATGGTCCAAAAATCACCCAAAAATTGGCACAAAATTGACCCAAAAATAGCCCCAAAATGGCCCTAAAAATGGCCTCCAAAATGAGCCAAAATGGGCCGTAAAATAACCCAAAATTCCGCCTATAAATCACTGAAAAATAGGCCCAAAATAGCCCAAACAATGACCCAAAAATCACCCCAAAATGGCCCATAAATCGCCCAAAAATGACTAAAAAATTGACCCAAATACGGGCCAAAAAGCTCTCCGAAAATCACCCAGAAATAGTCCTAAAACTAGACCCAAAAACGGCTCAAAAATGACCCAAAAAAGGCCCTAAAAGGGCCCCAAAAATGGCCCAAAAATGACCCAAAATTGGCTGTAAAATGATGCAAAACATCCCCAATAAATGACCCAGAAATTGCACCAAAAATAGCCTTTAAAACAGCCCCAAAAAATGACCCAGAAATGGTTCAAAAATGGCCCCAAAATTGACCTAAAAATGGCCCAAAACAATGATCCAAAAATGGCTCAAAAATGGCTACAAAATAGCCCCTGAAATTGCCCAAAAAAGACCCAAAAATGACCCAAAATTAAGCCCAAAATAGACTCGAACTACCAAAATGGCCGCCGCAGGACCCGGATGTACTC
>JAVTVJ010003254.1:0-14480 GCA_034509425.1 Eopsaltria australis
TGCTGACAAGACAAAACCTACTAAGACTAGAATCAGGAGAACAATGATGGGATGACACAGCTTATTGAGGACACCTGTGGCAGTAGGTGACCACCCAAAAAGGGTATCCCACCAACTGTGGTCAGCATCCTTTCTTACCCTTTCCAGAACACGATGTATTTCGTTTACATTGTGATGAACAGTTCCCAAGGTTTTCTGTCCGTTCTTTTGATCTTTTCCAAAATTTTGATTAAATCCTGATGAAGCAACAATTGCTTTACCAAGGTAAGGTTCATCCCAATGCGGGTAGGCACAACTTGGTGTATCAGTGAGTAATTGGATTGCAAAAGGTGATAAGAAGTGACTGAAGCTAAATAAAAAAAATCACATCCTACAATTGTAGTAAAATTACAAACACAAAAATTGGAATGATTTTTAGTGTCCATCACCAAATTTTCTACAACTATTTGATCACAAGCAGTTCTCAAGCATGCACATCCATTGCCTATATACACCAGCACTGTTTCAAGATTCTCTTTAGGATGAATTTCAAAATGACAGATATTCTGTTCCGTGTCTAAGCAAATGTCCTGAGCTCTGATTGCATTACTTTCACAAATGAACCCTAGTTGTTCCCGGACAACACAAGTTTCTAAATCCACAGTTTGCCATTTTTGATCCATTTGACAGGTCCATTGCTTAGGCTCAAAAGGATAAAGAAAAGTTCCACCCCAATTCAGCCCCAATGCAATGATAGGGAATATTGAATGCACTGAAGCATTACATGCGGTTAACATTCACTGAGTTAATATGTTTGATAACAACCACTGGTGGGTTAATGACAACTGCAGTGGTCGTTGTAATTTGGTTAAATCTCTAATTGTGACAGCCAATTTATTCATTAGTACTTCTGAATCAATGCTATTCAAGATTCCCAATCCTGTTCCCACAACACCGGTTATGTCTCTGTGTTAAAAGATGAACAAGTTGGCTGAATTTCTGTGCATTAGCAATTTAACTTGTTTGAGAGACCATACCTGGTCCTGATTATATTTGGTCCAATTTCAAAAATTTTCAGGCTTAGCATAACCGATGGTTGGGTGATAGGTATTACAACATCAACTTCAAGTCCCTCCCCCCCAGTATCTTGTACTGTTTTTACCACACATGATTTTATGGGAAAATTGTACAACAGCTAAGTTTAACAAAAAGTTCAGCAATCATCACCTCATGTTACCATAAAGGGAGGGAAAAAGCATTATTCTTGTCATCCAGCACAAGGGGGGGTGTTTATACCATAATATGTAGCTACTGCACTCAGTATGGGCTTTGCTATGGCATTTATTTTAAATCTATAAATTCTTCATGTCACTCGCAGTTCCCCTGTGAAAAGTAAACACAACAGAGCCTGCCACCAAGGGGCAGAAAAGGTTAAAATGATGGCATTATCCAGCGTGTATTTGTCCGATGCTCCTTTCCTAGGGCATCAGAGGCTCTCCATGCCTTTTGCTGCCAAAAAGAAAGCCACTCAGTCCATTCCTGAAACACAGCATAAAAATAAGTATAGATACAAACAAGAAAGATATTCTGTACTTCACATTGGAGAACACTCCAAACAGCTATCAGCTCGCCAACTTGGGCACTGCCTTCCCCCTCTGTTTCACCGGAGGAAGTGTGGAGGGCTACCTTAATAACTGAGGCAGGTTTGTCTTGGCTGCTACTGAAGCTTTCTTGTATTGCCAGGTTTTTTACAGCTCCTTCAGTTATTGAGAAACTGTTACAATAGTGTTCAATCTGAGCATCCCACTTTCTAACTAAGGCCCTCTGGACCACCCCGTCAGGTTGGGGGATCCCGGTAGGAACTGCCCTAATAATTTTGGAAAGGCAACTCAAAACAATCGGTTGTTGTTGTGTAATTTTCTCCACTTCTATCAGAGCTAAGCTGACCACAAACAGCCCCTTTTCCCAGATAGTGTGTCTTTTTTCAGCATCTTTGAAGCCATGGGAATAAATACCAACAGGCCTTGTTGGGCCCTCAGGGCCCTGCTGCCAGATGTGAACTGGCAGCCCTGAGGAAGCAAACCCCCATTCCACTTGGAAAGGATCTGTAGGGTGAATAGGGCCCAGGCCTTGGTGAGCTGTTGCTTCAAAAATCAGTAATTGTAAGGCTTCTTCTTGAGAAGTATCCCATTCCCATCTCACCCCTTTTCTCAGAAAGTTATAAACAGGTCTGGCAATTATGGAAAAATCAGGGATGTGTTTTCTCCAGAACACCAATAACCCCAAAGCATGTTGGAGATCTTTCCTAGATTCAGGCATTTTAATCTGATCTAAAAAGGTTAAGCTTTCAGGTGGGATATCCTTCCACCAAATTCCCAAAACCAGTTTACCTGGTTCTGAGGACAAAGTTGTTTTGGCTCTTTGCCTGGACTTTGAAGGAAAGGTTGCTTTGGCTCACTTCCCAGGCTCTGAGGGAGAGGTTGCTTAGGCTCACTGCCCAAACTTTGAGAAAGCAAGGGGGGTCCACTATTTTCTGGGTTTTCACTATGAGGGACCCAAATGTCCCTGCTAGCCAGTGTTTTCTCTGATTTCTCTTGTGGGGTTTTTACAGGTCCACATTTTCTATTGTAATTAATCAGATCTTCTGCAACCTCACTACATGTATAAACTTTGCGACCACTGGCAGGTGAATTCAAGTGTGAACCCAGCGGCTGAGAGGGTGTAGAATTTGGGGCATTCCCGGGATCAGTAGATCCAGTTTGATCTGTCGGGTTTTCAAGGAATCTTTCCAGCTTCTCTACGGGGCCCACAACTGCTATGGTTTTCTGTAAGACAATCGCTGTGGCTTTGAGTGATTCTGGGGGACCCCGAATTAAAGGGCTCTTCATGTCAGGTTTCACAGGCATTTGCACAGGGGATTCATATTCAGGAATCAACTTCTTTTCATGTATCGTTTGCAGACAAGCGGCTTTGTGGACGCTTTCTAGAAGTTGATCAGGGGTACTAACAATAGCTAAAGGGTCTCCACTTTCTGGAGGATTGAGTCCCCCAGCTTGGAAAGTTGCATGCTGAGTTGGGGACAAGGTGTTATGTTTGTCTCCTGTTGTTAAGAAAACATCATGTCCCCAGTATCCACTGGCCTCCTGTTCAGTTCAATGAATTTGGTCTCCTGCGGTGAGTGACACTTGGGAGACCTATTCTGTTTTAATTAAAGGTGTCATAGGAGGACAGCAGTTTTGCCCACAATTTTTTACTTGCTTGAATTCTTTGTGGGTGTAAAGTGATTCCTTTTCCTTTGTGTCTTGTGGTGGATCGGTGTTCCTTGAGTTTTTAAAACATTTTTCTCTCAAGAGATCTTGTAACAAGAGAATATAATTCTCTTTTTCCTCTAATTGTTTCTGTAAAATTTCTACTAAGTTTGCAGGGAGTCTATTATTGTTTCCTGTTCACTGCACCGCTTAAAGTGGTGATCTATAGCCGATGTAAGGCATGCTCCTAGTACAGAGCAAATGACAGCTTTATCTCGGCCAAGTTTGAATTTTGACCCACGCTGTAAAGAGTAAATTCTATCAATCACATTTTCTAAATTAAACCAGTTGTTTTGTGCCCACTCTTCCCCTCCTGGAGCGGGTGGGGCATTGTGTTTTGCTAACAAAGCATCAAATGCAGCTCTATGTTTTGTTTTAGTGTTTGAGGTCATGTTTTCGAAGGGATAATGAAAACCGCTTTAGGGAGGTAAAACTTAGTTGCATCCACAATACCGAGAAGCGGGCTGCGTTCCCCTTCTCTTCCCTAAAGTGGCGAAGAGACTGAGTCTACTGGAGGCTCTGTTTAGTTACAATTCGTTGCCTCTCCTAACACCCAGTAGACTAACTCCTTACACAGCCACCTTAAAAAGAAACACAACACTCCCCCTTTTGCACCAAGAGATTCTTTTGTGAAATTCTGAAGACAGAACCCTCAACAGAGTATAGGGGTGCTTTTCACCTAGGCATGTGCAGTTTGCAGGAAATTCGAGATGCCCCCCCTTGCTTTCTAGACACCGCTCACCCTTTTGGAGTGTCGGGCTAGGTGCGGCTGGAGCAAAGCGTCCTTCCCCTGTTACAAATTACACAAAACCTTGCAGCCCCTTCTGCCTCAGAATCCTGTCCGTGACGCCAATTGATGTCACCATCCGCTGGTAGGAGCAGGGGTCGTGATGGTTCGTTCCTTTGAATCTCAGAGTGCAAAAGAAAACAGGGCCAAGTATTTTTGCTTCAATCAAAATCCAAAGCACTTTCTTGAGTGCCAACAAGACGCTTATGCGATAGAGGAGAGAGAGAGAGAAGAAAGAGAGAGAGAAAAGGAAAGGAGGGGCATAGCTACCACGGCACGAGGAGATCCTCGTGTTCCGGATCCGATGGATTCCGTCTCGTCCGTAGGGAGTACTCGTAGGGGTACCTTTTGAGAGTCTCTTGATAGTCTTTTCGAAAGCGGGGGGCAGGTAAGCAAGAGATGAGGCAATCCCTCCAGAGACGAGGGGCAAGTAGCCAGCAGGTGGGGAGTAAGGCCCATTGTTTTAGAGTACAGGTGCAGCTGTACCGGACATACAGATCGGTTCTTTCTGTCCTGGTAGCCGGGCGGACACGGTTGCCACGGGCATGTACCGACACGCCTCTGCAGCACAGCTCAGCAGCACAGCTCTGCAGTACAGCTGGGCACCTGGCAGGCATCCCACCAAGTTCTGGCTGGACTTCATTGTGCAAAAGTCCTTTTCCCCTCTTAGGGTCTCTGGGGTTTGGGCCTCTGCTTCTGTCGATGGTCGTGAGGCAGACAAGGGATTTCCGTCCAGACTCTTACAGTAGTAGAAGGGAAGTGAGGCACAGGAGACACTATTATGAAGGGAAAGGCAGCTGGGTGGGAAATGTTGGGAATGGGCAGCGTGCTGTGTGCCTTTGGGCTGTGCCACAAAGGCTTGCCCTTTTCCCTGTGAAAAAGCAAGTGTGTTGCCCAGCTTCTTGATGTCACTTTAGGTAAGGCATTTGTCACTCCAAGGGCAGCCAGAATGCTAGCTGGTGGCAGCTTGGGTCTGGGAGGAATGGTGCTCCCTGCAGAAATTGAGGAGGCGTCGGCGAGCTCCGCTCCTTGGAGCTGGGACATGAAGGTGGGCCCTTGTCCCTGTCAAAAGAAACTCTGTGCCCCAGATCCTTGATGTCAGTTTGGAGGAGGGTTTTGGCACTCCAAGGGCTGCCAGTGTCCTAGCTGGTGGCAACATGGCTGTGGGAGAAATGCAGCTCTGTGCGGAATCTTTGGAGGCGGCAGCCAGCTGGCAGACAGGGAGCCTTTGACACGAAAGATGGTCTTTGCCATGTGAGAGAAAAGTCAGTGCCCCAGATTGCTGATGTCAGTTCAAGGGAGGAATTTGTCACTCCAAGGGCAACCAGAGTCCTAGGTGGTGGCAGCTTGAGTCTGGGAGAAATGCAGCTGCAGGCAGAGTTTCAGGAGGCAGCAGCCAGCTCTGAGACACAGGCCTTGGAAATGAAGGGTAGCCCTCTTCCCTGTGAAAGATAACTCAGCTCCCCAGTTTCTTGATGTCGACTTGGCGGAGGGTTGTGGCACTCCAAGGGTAGCCAGAGTCCAAGTTGGTGGCAGCTTGGGTCTGGGAGAAATCCTGTTCCGTGCCAAATTTTAGGAGTGGGCACGCCACTCCCAGCAACAGGGTCATGGAAAGGAAGGCTGGCAGCACCTGACTCAACCTCACCCCACCCTGCCCAGCCGCGCTCTGCCCCCTCGTCAAATTTCATCCCATCCCTTTCCATCCTATCTTGAATCGTGCCATGCCATGCCATGCCAGTCCAACCCGTCCCATCCCAAGCATTCCTCCCATCCCACCTCATCTTCCCATCCAACCTTGCCATCCCATCCCACCCCGTCCCATCCCATCCCATCCCATCCCATCCCATCCCATCCCATCCCACCCCAACCCATCCCATTGCATCGCATCCCATCCCACCCCACCCCACCGCATTGCATCCCATCCCGTCCCGTCCCGTCTTGTCCCGTCCCATCCCATTCCATCCCATCCTGTCTCGTCCCATCCCACCCTGTCCCATTCCATTCCATCCCATCCCATCCCATCCCATCCTGTCCCATCCCACCCCATCCCACCCCATGCCATCCTGTCCCATCCCATCCCGTCCCATCCCATCCCATCCCATCCCATCCCATCCCATCCCACCCGAACCCCATCCCATCCCATCCCATCCCACCGCATTCCATCCCGTCCCTTCCCGTCCTGTCCCATCCCACCCCGTCCCATCCCATCCCCATCCTATCCTATCCTATCCTATTCCATCCCATCCTATCCTATCCCATTCCATTCTATGCCATCCCACCCCATCCGATGTAGAAGAGAGAGACACAGAGCAAAAAAAAGGGGGTGTTATAGCTACCACAGCACGACGAAGTCCTCGTTGTCCAGATCCGATGGATTCCGTCTCGTCCGTAGGGAGATCTCGTAGGGGTACTTTTTGAGAGTCTCTTGATAGTCTTTTCGAAAGCCAGGGGCAGGTAACCAAGAGATGAGGCAATCCCTCCAGAGGCGAGGGGCAAATGGCCAGCAGGTGGGGGAGTAGGGCCCATTGTTTTAGGGTACAGGAGCAAGTGTACAAGCCATCTAGTTCTTGTGCAGTCCTTTCCGCCCCGTTAGCCGAGTGGCACGGTTCCACGGGCATGTGTCAACACGCCTCTGCAGCACAGCTCTGCAGTACAGCTGGGCACCTGGCAGGCACCCCACCAGGATCTGGCCGGACTTCATTGTGCAAAAGCCCTTTTCCCCTCTTAGGGTCTCTGGGTTTTGGGCCTCTGCTTCTGTAGATGGTCGTGAGGCAGATAGGGATTTCCGTCCAGACTCTTACACCATCCCATCCCGTCCCATCTCATCCCGTCTCGTCCCGTCCCGTCTTGTCCCGTCCCATCCCGTCCCGTCTTGTCCCGTCCCATCCCATCCCATCCCATCCCATCCCATCCCATCCCATCCCATCCCATCCCATCCCATCCCATCCCAAGCCATCCCAAGCCATCCCACCCCATCCCATCCCACCCCAATCCATCCCATTGCATCGCATCCCATCACACCCCACCCCACCGCATTGCATCCCATCCCGTCCCGTCCTGTCCCGTCCCATCCCATCCCATCGCATCCCATCCCATCGCATCCCATCCCATCCCATCCCATCCCATCCCATCCCATCCCATCCCATCCCATCCCATCCCATCCCATTCCATCCCATCCCATCCCATCCCATCCCATGCCATGTCATGCCATCCCATCCCATGACTTCGTAATCGGTACCCGTGTCCCTTCATCGTATCCCATCCCATGCCGTCCCATGCCATGCCATTCCATGCCATGCCATGCCGTGCAATGCCATGCGATGCCATGCCATGCCATGCCATTCCATCCCATCCCATTCTATCCCATTCCATCCCCTCCCATCCCATCCCATCCCATCCCATCCCATCCCATCCCATCCCATCCCATCCCATCCTATCTTCCCATCCCATTCCATCCTATCTTATCCCATCCTGTCGCGTTCCATTCCATTCCATTTAATTCCAGTTCATTTCTTTGCATCGCATCCCTTCCAATCCCATCCTATTCCATGTCAACACATTCCATCCCATCCCATACTGTCCCATCCTATCCCATCCCATCCCATCCCGTCCCATCCCATCCCATCCCATCCCATCCGATCACATCCCATTACATCCCATCCCATCCCCTCCCGTCCCGTTCAGTCTCATCCCGTCCCATAGTAAGGCATCAGTTTATAGGATCCCTCTTGTCCGCTACAAAAACCAACTCATTTCAACAGTGCTTACAGAAATGCAAGAGTTCCTTAAAAGACATTAAGATGTTTACAGACCTGCTCTTTGCTCCAGAAACTCGGGAAATTATTGACGTTACAACGTCCGCCTTCCGAGCACGCTTTCAGACACTGCAGTGCCTGCTGGATCTTCACAGGCTGCCACATGTGGCACACAGCTTCAAGGGTGCTCCCATTTTCTGCAGTCCCAGGGATCCCTTGAGGACACACCATCTGGGGCCAATATCACAAAGCGGCTCTTCAGCTATATTCACCGCAAGTGAATGAGGACCGCCTCCACAAATGGAGACCTTCAAGTCTATGTTCTGCTTTTAATCCTATTGAAATACAAGTATAGAAAGAAGCTCAAAGAAACATTAAGTGCTCCACTTGCTAACAAAATCACAATTTGCAGCAACACAGATGTTTGCTTGCTTCTGTAGCAGAAGTATGCTATGCACTTTTAGAAAGTCAAGCTAAAACACATTTTACTACAAGTAGGAAAAGGAGTCAAGAGAAAATGCAAACTTCCTCTTTAAGCAAAGGTTTCAGCAAATAATAACATCCAGGATCAAATACAAACAAAGGAGAGGAGTAAGCCTCATGTTTTTTCCCTTCACACATGCAAGTGTAGACCAAACCTTCCTTTTTTTACCTGGCACTTCTATTTGCCAGTTTTAGACTGACTTGAAACGGGCTAACACAACTTTTCTAAGATTTCCATACTGAAACCTGACAAAGGCATTTTCAAACGTCTCAAATAGATCCAAAAGCCCCAGCAAACAAGCAAACAAACACGGGCTCTTATTGTCAGCATGTACCAGAAAGTTTGGAAGCAATCTTCTGCAGGTCAGATGGCTGCTCAAACATTCTTGACCTCTTCAAGATTTGTTTCATCCCTGCCTCTTTCAATAGACAAAGAAAAACAAATCCCTTTTCCACAATTATGCAGAAAAAAGATCAAATCCAAGTTTTGGATCTGGTTCTCTTCCTACTACCATCAGCACAAGTTTGACCATTTGTGGTCTGGACTCCAGACCACAGCATCAGGTTGCTGAATACACCAACAAATCCCATTACATCGGAAAAGGACTGAATGACCTTTCAGGCACCACTTTGAAGAATTTCAGCACCTTCTGCTCTCACCACATGAAAGCACCTTCACGTGGAGCAGATGGGAGGCTGTGAGTGAAATGGAAGCCATACTCCCACTGCAATAGATAATACAGACGGACTCACTTTCTCATCTTCCTGATCCCCTAACTCCATCTAGTCTTGCAATAGAACAAACTTGGATGAGTCTATTTCCAACTGTTCTTTTAAGAGGGCTTCAAAAGTTTAAAGCTGTGTATAAAGCTGGTCCCTTCATATTTGTTGGTTGAGCAATGCAATTGTTTAAATTGCATTGAATCTGAATTTTCCTCACAGGTTGTTTTTTTTTTCCCCTCCATGCTTTTTCATAACATCAGAGGGCAAGAAATTCTCTTCCGGCTTCCAAAATCTCCTAGTTACTTTCCCCCTTCCTGCATCAGGCAAAATGGAGGATTATTAAGGTTTTTTTAACCAAATACTCTTTGAGGCAGGAAAAATGAAGAAGAGTAAGAGAAACAGTGCTGCTTTTGGGCATAGCTTCTTTGTACACTGTTCTGGAAATAAAAAAACCCAACACCCATCATTCCCCCACCTCCCTCACCACCCCCCCCCCCCAATAAAAAAACACAACAAACCCACATGCCTTACAAAACCAACCTGCAGAATGTTCAGTATTTCAAATGAGAACAAGCGTAGAGGGGACATCAAAAGATGGCTCCTCCTTAACCATTTGTGCATGCAGTGCTCTTCAATCAACTCCTACATTCTCCTTCTCCTACAACAAACAGCTGTCTTCAGAACTGCCCGTTCTCCAATCCAACCTTTCTGGGATGCTACTGTACGTTGCCTTAGTACGTGCTTCACTAGTCACTTAAATCACAGGATAACTTGACTAAACCATCAGTGGTAACTTTGCAGCTCTTCAAACTGCTTGAAAACTGAAGCCTTGCACAAGGTTCAGACAAAGGAAAATCCAAAATGTGCACAGCATCTCCCTGCTGCTGCTACTGGAAGCTTTCAAGCCCACCACTGCAGTCTAAAACCTCCACTGATCATCTGAGTCTTGCACAAGTTCTCCAAGGAAGACAACAACAAGGCTAAGGCACGCACACCAACGCTGATCAAAAGCACTTGATGCTCATGGAGAAAAATAAAGAACCTTTACTTTCCTAAAGACAAGGTGACTACTGCTAGTAGGAAAAAAACCAGATGTTCTGCAAAACCTATTTTCAGGCTTATGCTAAGGTCACAGGACTGAGGAATACAGAAAGACCTGTCCCAATTTGGCAGAATGCCGCATCAACCGCTCCACTTTCTTCACCAAGCCCGCACCTAACATCATCTCCAAATCCTGAGCCCGTGCAGCTCTGGCCCCATTACCTAAGAAATGAGCAACTCTGCAAGCAGTTGGCAAAGATGAACAACTTAGCATTACTGTGGCCGATGACATGCTCTGACCTTTTTTGCTTTCAGCTATGGATCTTCTACCTCCGAGCGTCGCACTGAAAAGCTCCTTGCCATTGAGCTCTTGCAGCACCTCCGCCAGCTTCGCTGCCACACTCTTCAGCACCAGCGCAAGGTACCTGAAATCGGGAGCCAAAAAGAGGTGGTCAATGAAGGCAAGTTGCTCCCGCCGACAGGCAGCCTCCACATTCAGCGTCGCCTATGTCGCTCTCCCACCGTGGGGGACAAAATGCCTCGGCGGAGCGCGGCGCTGGGCGGCAGCGGCCGGCACGGCATGGAGCGCGCGCTGCCGGCTCGCTGCCGCCGGCGCCGCTGCGGGGACGGCCGATTGGCTGCAATGGGCCACGTGCGGCACGGAGGGCAGCGGGGCAAAGGCGGGCACGCCTCATAGCCCCCCGGAAGGCCGGCCTCTGCTCCCTGCTCGGACCACCGCACGGGCAGTGCCAGGAGCCTCTCGCTGCGGCCGCCTCCGGCCGCATGCCAGAGCGCGCACTGCCCGGCCAGCACCGCCGCTCCGCGGGCTCACACGGCGCCCGCCTGGCCGCTGCCGGCGGCGGGAGCCGAGCGACAGGAAGCGGATGCGCACAGCGCCACGCCCGCCCTGCCCCGCCCTCGGCCCCTCTCTCCTCGCGTGGGCCCGCCGCGCCTGCCCCGCAACGCCTGTGCTCCGCGCCACGCGGCACACGCGCGCCGCCAATTCCGGCCGAGCCGCTGGCGAAGCCGGGGCACGGCCCTGCCGGGACAGCCTCGGCGGCTGCTGGCTTCCGGCGGCGCCGAGCAGCCGGTGAGCGCCGCCGCTTGGGAACGCGCCCGGCGGGGGGCGAGCCAGAGGAGAGATGGAGGCGGTGCCAGCGGGCGGTGTCACAGGGCCGATCCTGCCGCAGCCACCCCTTCCACGCCCCCTCGGCTGCTGTTGACAGCGGCCCCAGCCCTGCCCGCGCCAGCAGCGATGTGGCTTCGCACTTGGAGGGGTGGAGGGTAGGGGAGGGGGGGTGTTGGAGGGGGTGGGGGATGGGGGGGGCAGGGGCACACTGACACCCCGCAGCAAGTCCCTCCTGCTGGCAAAACTCATCCACATTTCACTTGTTTATGGCCAAAGAGAAGAACAGACTAGTCCCCTAACTATTTCAAGAAGGAGACAGGCCATGGGCCATTTGCCCTGGGCTTTCTCTAATCCTGCCGCCTTGTAGCCTCCTTCATATCCTAAGTTCCCGGCTGCATCTCCCTCTCCCTTTTCCCCACTGCCTGAGCTGATCGCTTACGGGATGCCGCACTCCAATATCGCCTCTTATTTGGTTTACATTAAAGAAAGAAAGAAAGAAGAAAGTCGTCGTCATTCTATTCAGTTTTGTCCTCTTGCTCTAGCTTCAGGAATTTAACAGTGCCATGCCTGAGCAACAGTCTGTGGTGATTAGTAGCATTTGCAACAGCTAACATCTTCTTCTCTTCCTTGCCTGTCTATCGCTTCCTAGCCCTGTCTGCAAGTGGATTCCCACGGTCTCTTTGGACAGACATATTCATCTTACGTCTCTCAGTCCCACACCTGCTTGGCGCTGCGTGGGTCCCCCTGGCACTACACCCCGCCCCCCCCACCTACTCCCCAAACCTCTGCACACACACACACACACCCACACACACACCTGCGCTACACAGGCACGTAGCCAGCACACACTACCAGCACACACATACCCCCTCCACATACACACACACGCGCCTACCCCGCACACCCCTGCCCCCGCACAACCCTGCAAGCACACACCACCCCACACCCACTCCCACACGCGCTGCACCCACATGCAGCCGCCCCACCCTCACTGCCACGGCCGTCTGGCAGTGCTCGCTACTGACACGCTTCGCCATGCCTTGCATTGCTTTGCTGTGCGGTCTGTAGCCTCGTCTCAGCCTTCCGCCCCTGCAGCGCCTTGCATTGACTTGCTCACTCATCCCCCTCGTGACGTCCCTTTCGATTTGTCCATGTCCAGCTTTCATTTCCTTCTCCTTCTAGGACTCTCATTGCCTTACGGAGCATCTTCCTTTTGCCCTTGAATCCTTCCATTGCTTCGCGTTGTCTTTCTCGCCCCTCCCCCACCTGGAACTCAAGGCGCCTTTTTCATGCCATTCCCGGGCCTTGCCCTCCTGTGCCCTGTCTCATTCGCCTATGATTCATAGTGCCAGTGTTGCTGGAGCAGATGTTATGACATCATGGGGTGGAAGAGTCCGGCAAGATTCTTCTGTCCTGACACCTTCTAGGTAGGTGCAATTGTTGGCCATTCAACACTGCATGTGGATCAGCCCCTGGATGCTTTATATCTTGGAGGAGGCTGTGCCATTTCTTTGGATTACCACTCTTCCGTAAAGAAAGCAAGTTGAGACGTGCACACTGGGTGGCCTCAAGGAATGAAGAGGCTTTGGCCAATAAGCAGTGCTCTGGCTTTGAGCTGCTCAACTGTCAGTGCAAAGGCAGATGCCAGGCTGTTGAGCATTTTGTCCTGGGAGCTTTAGTGTGTCAGCAGTCCCTGGTGCTGTTCCGTTTGCATCCTGACTCTGTGAGAGTGAAGGCTTCGGAAGGTATCTAGAGCTGAGGAAGGAAAGTGCCGCGAGCAGGGTGTGTGCGGCTAGCTCGATGGGTGCAGCTGAAGCTGCAGACAGCAAGGGCATTATTAGCTGGCACTTGTGCCAGCTCTGTTTTTGCTAGATGTTTCCGAGTGGGCAGATTCAGCTAGAGTGGAAAGCATGTAGGGCAAAGGAGCTCGTCTTGCCGTTTGAGTGCGGTGCAAAGAAGGCTCCGCACTTGGGAGAGGAAGATCAGGCAAATCTTTTCGCGCTGGCAACAGGACGCTTGAGAGCAGGGACGTTTCCAAGGCGGCTCTAGCCTCGGAGTGGTTTCGAACTTCCCTCGGAGCGTTTTCTTCTTTTGCGAGTCGACAGCGCCATCTTGTGGCTTTGGACTGCTAACGCAACATCGGCAGGGCAAGAGACTGTCAGGCCCGCTCACTGCGCACTGAAGTGTGCACACTGCGCAAAGAAGCCCGCTTCCCTGCGGCTTCGCTCTTCGCCCGATGTGACTTGGACACAACTGAAACTCAGCGGCGGCATTCAGCTTTGCCGCTTTTCGCCGTCTCTGCTGCATGCATCCGCAGCGTGCTATGGACGGTTTTCCCTCAGCTCCTGGTGGAGTGAGACTCTCTTCTTCGCAGATGATTGGAGGAGTGCGTCTAGCTTGCGCTCAGGCGAGCGTGTGTCAGAGATAGAGGATCACTTGGCATGGAGCTGGTTAGTGATTTCAACGTCGCCAGTGCACGGGCACAAGCGGGCGACGGAAGGGCGAAGAGCTAAGACGGTTCAGTTCGAGCTCTTTTCCTCGGACAGCCGGCAGCGGAATCTTTGGTCGTTGGAGTTATGCTAGAAAGTGTTCGGCCGTCCTTGGCGTTCGACAAGGCCTGTGCAGAGAGCGCACGGGCTGGGACGGGGCATTTGCAGGCGTAAATGGGAAGAGGAGTGTTTCCTGAAAAGTGCGTGGCAAATACGAGTTTGCTCAGTGCAGGGGAGAGCTGCGGAGCAAGCCATTATTTTACTGGACCGTTGTCCGAGTGAGCCGAGTCAAAAAGGGCTTTCCTTGAGATTTACAGAGGGCGGAGCGCAATACGGGCTGAGAAGTCAAGTGCGCTGTCAGAGCGTCTTTCGGCTGAAGCAAGGCTTAGCAGCGCTTGACTGCCGGCACAATGTTCTCTGCGGAGGAGCACGAGTTGCCCCACTGCAAAAACGAAAGTCACGCCACGGGTTACAGAAAACGAAGAACGAAGACAAGTCAGCTGAGAACACTCTCTTCCTTCTGAGAAGTAAAAGACAGTGCAGGGCTTCACTTTCCGCTTGCCCTACGCAAGCGACATGAAGCTCACACGGTGCACTCTCTCCTTCCCTTCACCGTTGTATCTGTCATTGTGTTCTCTGCCTCTCGGAGCATAAAGGTAGGAGCAGCTGTTTCCCCGAGGGGCTGGAAGAGAAATAAGTAGCGGCGCAAGCAGCTCTAGCTGAACTTTTCCTTTAGCACTGCCAAAGAGAATTCGGCTGGCCGGCCAGCGGCAGGCAAGCTCCTCA
>JAVTVJ010003256.1:0-11052 GCA_034509425.1 Eopsaltria australis
TATGTACTCACCGCTGGAGGGGCTGGGCTTTTATGGACACCTTTCCATAACTGCTCCTGAAGACCTTCAAAATACAGATCCCCTTTTATATTACCTCCTTGCTAAAATGATCTGGAGTTTCTTTTCCAGGCTGGGGGAAAAGGCAACAGTTATTTGGCACACCCAGAAGGGACAAGAGAACCTGGTACCCTTCCTCTGGACCGAAAACATCCTGCAAGGAATTCCTTTCTGACAGCATCTAAAGAATTCCCTGCCACGGGCCTGAGGGTCGAGACCATGGTCCAAGATCCCACAGGAGGTAGTATAAAGGTGGTTCTTTTCGTTGTGTAGTGTGTAGTTTGTATGTGTGTGTATTGTTTATGTATTGTGTATCTGTTTAAAGTCAGTAATTGTTAGCGATCCCAGGACAACCTGGCGGGGTGGTGAGAAAATTTGCTTTTGAAATCATTTCTCCAAGTTTTTCCTGTTGCCGATTTTCCAACCTGCCCCAGAGATCGGCTGGTGGGGGGGAGGCGGGTGTGTGATCTCGGCTGAGATTTTTCACTGGTAGAGAAAAGCAAATCACAGTGCGAAAGTTTATTTCATGTTTAGCACATGCGAGTTTTGAATTGAAAGCTGGCCTGGAGACCTCTGGGCATGGAGCGGCCGGGGGAGGCCTGGTCTGCTTCTTGGTAGGAGGTGGGGGATGGCCCTGCTTCTACAGGTTTGTGGAGTGGCTGGGTGTCCAGCCTGCTCCTTGGTGGGAGGCTGGGGAGAGATTCCCACTTCCTACAGGTTTGTGGAGTGGCTAGGTGTCCAGCCTGCTCCTTGGTGGGAGGCGGGGGAGAGATTCCCACTTCCTACAGGTTTGTGGAGCGGCTGGGTGTCCAGCCTGCTCCTTGGTGGGAGGCTGGGGAGAGATTCCCACTTCCTACAGGTTTGTGGAGCGGCTTGGTGCCCAGCCTGCTCCTTGGTGGGAAGCTGGGGAGAGATTCCCACTTCCTACAGGTTTGTGGAGCGGCTGGGTGCCCAGCCTGCTCCTTGGTGGGAGGCGAGTGAGAAATCCTCGCTTCCTAACGGTGCTGTGGAGAGGCTAGGGTGTCCAGCCTGCTCCTTAGTGGAGGCGAGGGAGAAGATGCCTCGCTCCAGCAAGTTTGGGGGAACGGCCGAGAAAGCTCGGTTCGCACCATTGTAAGGGAAGGGGGAGAAGCCCCCACTTTCTATGTTCCATCTGTAAAAAGTTTTTCCAAGATTTTAAGGCAAGGGCGACTCCCGGACTTCCGGGACGGCTCCGCGAGCAGGGCGGTCACTTCCCCGTGACAGAAGCGGGGCACCAGCCGCTCTGAGAGGGGCGGAGGTGATTCCTGCCATTGCCCTGGTCACGGCCGGGGGATGCGCGGGGGAGCGGTCCCAGGAAGCGAACCGGACCGGGGCTGCCGCTGCGCTGCTTCGGCCCTGCTCTGGCGGAGGCGGGGCCGCCGCTGCGCGGCCACGGCCCGGCTCACTCGCTGCTCCTGGGCCCCGCCCGCACCGGCCCAGAGCGGGCCGGGAGTGTGAGATCTAAGAGCAGGAATGGCCCTATCGCACTTTCCACAGTAACGAGCTTGTTTTAAGGACACACGAGAGCCGCTGTGAGCAGCAGCACGGGCCGAGCGCGGGAGAGCCGGGGGTGCCCCTGGGCGGGGGTGCCCGCATGCCGCGCCCGTCCCCGGCCGTGCGAGGGCAGCGAGCGCTCCTTGTCTGCTCTGGTAAGCACTCAAAAGGGAAACACCGAGCCCAAAGAACAAGAAGCCGTTTTTAGGCTCCCTTAAACCATGCCATAAGTAAGCAGAGTCCTGTGTTAACAAATATCTTAGAATGGTTTACTGAGTTAAATTTGGTAAAAGACCTTCTCCTGTATCCCTTGTGAGTAAAAACAGACCGCAAGGACTTCTGTTACTATTATGTAAATAATCCTGAACTTGGAGACTAGGGCAGTCAGCAAACTGAAAATGCTGCATCCAACCAGCAGCCAAGTAATTGATGACATCCACAGTTGCAATGAACCCCACTGTAAGTTTTGTTCTGTGAACCATAGAAGACTGGACCCTAATGCCATGCTACTGAAATGGATAATGTCTATTCTGAAACGTTTGCTGTCAATCCTAGTATGTTGTTTCCGAGCCTGAACTGATAAATGTATTTTAAGTTGAATGTTTGCCAGCGCATGGAAGAAGCCTATTCCAGCAGAGCAGACCTGAAAGATGTGCCAGCCTGGGAGCTGTATGCAGATGAGAGCAGCTTCATGCGAGATGGCAAGCAAAAGACAGGTTATGCAGTAACAACCACGAACCAGGTAACCATGAGAAAAGTGTTACCATCAAATGTGCCATCACAAAAAGCTGAACTGATTATATCAATGAAAGATCTAGAACTGAGCAAAGTCATCTAGAAGGAAGGAAGACTAGCACCTATTCTAGCCTAGAGACTGAGTCTATGTTCGAATGAAGGGACAGTAATCTTACGAGCTAAGTAAAAGAGTGCCATTCCAAGTCCTGGACTACCCTCACGCAAATTCCAAAGCTGCTGGCAGGAGCCTTGAATTCACTGCTGCGCAGAGTTAAGAAGAACGTCTGCTCCATAGACCAGCCAGAAAAATCAGAGACTGATACAAATTGAGATGGATTATGATTTAAACTGTTCTTTGTGACCTGCCTTATCTGTTACAAGTTGGTAACGCGTGATTCAAATTTGGTCCTAAAAATTTGCATGTAACTTAGTCAAAATGTATCCAAAAGCTGCTCATAAGGACAGAACTTGTCAAAAGTTGAGAATCTGGCCTGGTAAGATTTGCCCCAAGATAAAGATTGGGCCTGTGCCCATGGAGCTGTGATTCCAAATGTCATGTTTAATCATATTAAAGGCTGTTGACAAAACAAAATAGCTCTTAATTTCCTACTCGCCACAAAATCATTAACACTAGTTGTTGTTCTTATGCAAATCTGAATGAAAAATTTTTTAGAAATTTGGTTGAAATTTGAAAGCAAACTCAAATTCTACACCAAGTAACTCTCAAAAGAGCTAACTGAACCTTGAATATCTTCAGTACACTCACTTCATGGTTACCAAACTGAACCTAGATAAAAGAAATGTTCATAGTAACTGTAGTTATAATTAGCATCTGTGTAACAACTAGTGGGAAAGCCAGTTGTATAAACCAGAGGTATGGTTGAATGCAGAGTAGAGACTAGACAAGACAGAGTCTTGTTAGTCTCTAAAAAAGGGGGGAATGATGCCGTTTGGTTTCTGCCTTTTTTCTTTTATATGTTCTCTGTACTCTCTGCCCATATTTTTGTGGCTCTGTAGCCTAATATATTAATAGCTAGTTTTTCCAGTAACTTTCCATAGCCTTTCCCTAAGCAGAAAGACAAAACAAATTCCAGAGCTCCAAGCCCCAGGGGGTTGCAAGGCCCTGTCCTATCTCAGTTCTTTCTGGGAACCAAGGCCGAGAACAACTCTGAGGTACATTTTCATAAGCAGAGTGCAGCCAGTGCTGAGGGGGGGGCTCCAGGGAAGGGGCTGGACCTGAGGGGGAATTGAATCGCCATTTGTTCTCCTTATTGGTGCTCTTAATTATGCTAATTTCCTAAAAGCTATAAATATGTACTCACCCCTGGAGGGGCTGGGCTTTTATGGACACCTTTCCATAAACTCTGCTCCTGGAAGACCTTCAAATAAAGATCCCCTTTTATATTACCCCTCCTTGTAAAATGATCTCGAGTTTCTTTCCAGGCTGGGGGAAAAGGCAACACCGGACGCCACCTGAAAATGCAGCATGGATCAAGATCGCGTTCCCAAGACCAAGGCTGGCCATAACTAGAAAATCTGGTGCAATTGTAGGGCTAAATGCCCTCCCTAACTGGCATCATGCATCTGGGTACTGAGTTTTCTTTCACATGGAAAAGCGCCATTGTTTTGAATGCGAAGGGGCCACATATCTGGGAGTTGACAGGACGCATGCTGAAATTCCGCATGGATTAAGATTCCTTCGCAGACCCAAAGCTGCAACCAACAAGGACCCTGGCTGCCCTTGGCAAGGGCCAAAACCCTCCTCCAAACTGACATCAAGAAACTGGGGGGCAGAGTTCTCTTTCTCAGAGAAAAGGGACACTTTTTGTGTCCCGGCCCTAAGGCACTCTGCTCCCTGCTGCGTCTTCAAAATCCGTATGGATCAAGATTCCTCGCAGACCCAAGCTGCCACCGACAGGGACCCTGGCTGCCCTTGCAGGGCCAAAACCCTCCTCCAAAATGACATCACGAAACTGGGGGGCAGAGTTCTCTTTCTCAGAGAAAAGGGACACTTTTTGTGTCCTGGCCCTAAGGCACTCTGCTCCCGGACGCCACCTGAAATTCCGTATGGATCAAGATTATTCGCTGACGCAAGCTGCCATCAACCAGGACTCTGGTTGCATTTGTAGGGCTAAAACCCTCCACCAACCGACATCATGAATCTGGGGGCCTAAGTTTTCTTTCACGTGGAAAAGTGCCATCATTTGTATCGTAGGCCCCATGTCTGGGAGTCGACTGCCGCCTCTTCAAATTCCGCATGGAGCAAGATCACTCGCAGACCCAAGCTGCCAACGACTAGGACACTGGCTGCCCTTGCAGGGCCAAAACCCTCCTCCAAACTGACATCAAGAAACTGGGGGGCAGAGCTATCTTTCTCAGAGAAAAGGGACACTTTTTGTGTCCCGGCCCTAAGGCACTGTGCTCCCGGTGATGCCGTTTGGTTTCTGCCTTTTTTTCTTTTATATGTTCTCTGTACTCTCTGCACATATTTTTGTAGCTCTGTAGCCTACTATATTAATAGCTAGTTTTTCCAGTACCTTTCCATAGCCTTTCCCTAAGCAGAAAGACAAAACAAATTCAAGAGCTCCAAGCCCCAGGGGGTTGCAAGGCCCTGTCCTATCTCAGTTCTTCCTGGGAACCAAGGCCGAGAACAACTCTGAGGTACATTTTCATAAGCAGAGTGCAGCCAGTGCTGAGAGGGGGACTCCAGGGAAGGGGCTGGACCTGAGGGGGAATTGAATCGCCACTTGTTCTCCTTATTGGTGCTCTTAATCAATTATGCTAATTTCCTAAAAGCTATAAATATGTACCCACCCCTGGAGGGGCTGGGCTTTTATGGACACCTTTCCATAACTGCTCCTGAAGACCTTCACAATAAAGATCCCCTTTTATATTACCTCCTTGCTAAAATGATCTCGAGTTTCTTTTCCAGGCTGGGGGAAAAGGCAACACCGGACGCCACTTAAATGCCGCATGGATCAAGATCTTCCCAGACCCAAGCTGCCATCAACTAGAACCGGCTGCAAGTTGAAGGGCTAAATGCCTCCTAAAAACGTGGCATCATGCATCTGGGGGACTGAGTTTTCTTCACATTGGAAATGCGCATTGTTTGCATCGAGGCCACATATCTGGGAGTTTGACCAGCCGGCATGCTGAAATTCGGCATGGATTAAGATTCCTCGCTAGACCCAAGCTAGCCACCGAACAAGGACCCTGGCTGGCCCTTGCGGGCCAAAACCCTCCATCCAAACACTGACATCAAGAACACTGGGGGCAGAGTCTCTTCTCAGAGAAAGGACACTTTTTTGTGTCCCGCCCCTAAGCACTCTTCCTCCTGCTGCGTCTTCAAATTCCGCACCGATTAAGATTCCTCGCAGACCCAAGCTGCCCGCAACAAGGGCCCTGGCTGCCCTTGCACGGCCAAAACCCTTCTCCAAACTGACATCAAGAAACTGGGGGGCAGAGTTCTCTTTCTCAGAGAAAAGGGACACTTTTTGTGTCCTGGCCCTAATGCACTGTGCTCCCGGACGCCAACTGAAATTCCGTATGAATCAAGATTATTCGCTGACGCAAGCTGCCATCAACCAGGACTCTGGTTGCATTTGTAAGGCTAAAACCCCCCACCAAACCGATATCATGAATCTGGGGGCCTAAGTTTTCTTTCACGTGGAAAAGTGCCATCATTTGTATCGTAGGCCCCCAGTCTGGGAGTCGACTGCCGCCTCTTCAAATTCCGCATGGAGCAAGATCCCTCACAGACCCAAGCTGCCACCGAGAGGACCCTGGCTGCCCTTGCAGGGCCAAAACCCTCCTCCAAACTGACATCAAGAAACTGGGGGCCAGAGTTCTCTTTCTCAGAGAAAAAGGGACACTTTTTGTGTCCTGGGCGCCTAAGGCCTCGCTCCGGACGCCACCTGAAAGTCCGTATGGATCAAGATTATTCGCTGACGCAAGATGCCATCAACCAGGACTCTGGTTGCATTTGTAGGGCCAAAACCTCCACCAAACCGACATCATGAATCTGGGGGCCTAAGTTTTCTTTCACGTGGAAAAGTGCCATCATTTGTATCGTAGGCCCCATGTCTGGGAGTCGACTGCCGCCTCTTCAAATTCCGCATGGAGCAAGATCCCTCACAGACCCAAGTTGCCACCGACTAGGACCCTGGCTGCCCTTGCAGGGCCAAAACCCTCCTCCAAACTGACATCGAGAAACTGGGGGGCAGAGTTCTCTTTCTCAGAGAAAAGGGACACTTTTTGTGTCGCCGCCCTAAAGGCACTCTGCTCGGACACCACCTGTAAATGCCGCATGGATCAGATCCTTCCCAGACCAAGCTGCCATCAGTAGAACTCGGCTGCAATTGTAGGGCTAAATGCCTCCTAAAAAGCTGGCATCATGCATCTGGGGGACTGAGTTTTCTTTCACAATGGAAAGCGCCATTGTTTGCATCGAAGGCCACATATCTGGGAGTTGACAGCGCGCCATGCTGAATTCGCATGGATTAAGATTCCTCGCAGACCCAAGCTGGGCCACCAACAAGGAGCCCTGGCTCCCTTGCATGGGGGGGGGGGGGCGGGGGGGGGGCGCAAAACGCCTTCTTCCAAACTGACATCAAGAAACTGGGGCAGAGTTCTCTTTCTCAGAAGAAAAAGGGACACTTTTTGTGTCCCGGCCCTAAGGCACTGTCTCCCGTGATGCGTTTTGGTTTCTGCCTTTTTCTTTATATGTTCTCTGTACTCTACTGCACATATTTTTGTGGCTCTGTAGCCTACTATATTAATAGCTAGTTTTTCCAGTACCTTTCCATAGCCTTTCGCTAAGCAGAAAGACAAAACAAATTCCAGAGCTCCAAGCCCCAGGGGGTTGCAAGGCCCTGTCCTATCTCAGTTCTTCCTGGGAACCAAGGCCGAGAACAACTCTGAGGTACATTTTCATAAGCAGAGTGCAGCCAGTGCTGAGAGGGGGGCTCCAGGGAAGGGGCTGACCTGAGGGGGAATTGAATCGCCACTTGTTCTCCTTATTGGTGCTCTTAATCAATTATGCTAATTTCCTAAAAGCTATAAATATGTACTCACCCCTGGAGGGCTGGGCTTTTATGGACACCTTTCCATAACTGCTCCTGAAGACCTTCAAAATAAAGATCCCCTTTTATATTACCTCCTTGCTAAAATGATCTCGAGTTTCTTTTCCAGGCTGGGGAAAAAGGCAACAGTTATTTGGCACACCCAGAAGGGACACGAGAACCTGGTACCCTTCCTCTGGACCGAAAACATCCTGCAAGGAATTCCTTTCTGACAGCAGTCTAAAGAATTCCCTGCCACGGGCCTGAGGTCGAGACACCATGGTTTCCCAAGATCCACAAGGAGGTAGTATAAAGGTGGTTCTTTTGTTGTGGTAGTGTGTAGTTTGTATGTGTGTGTATTGTTTATGTATTGTGTATCTGTTTAAAGTCAGTAATTGTTAGCGATTTCCAGGACAACCTGGCGTGTGGTGAGAAAAATTTGCTTTGAAATCAATTTCTCAAGTTTTTCCTGTTGCCGATTTTCCACTGCCGCCAGAGATGGCTGGTGGGGAGGAGGCGGTGTGTATCTCGGCTGAGATTGTTCACTGGAGAGAAAAGCAAATCACAGTGTGAAAAGTTTATTTGCATGTTTAGCACATGCGAGTTTTGACTTGAAAGCTGGCCTGGAGACATCTGGGCCTGGAGCGGCCGGGGGAGGCCTGGTCTGCTTCTTGGTAGGAGGTGGGGGATGGGCCCCGCTTCCTACAGGTTGGTGGAGCGGCTGGGTGTCCAGCCTGCTCCTTGGGGGGAGGCTGGGGAGAGATTCCCACTTCCTACAGGTTTGTGGAGCGGCTGGGTGTCCAGCCTGCTCCTTGGTGGGAGGCTGGGGAGAGATTCCCACTTCCTACAGGTTTGTGGAGCGGCTGGGTGACCAGCCTGCTCCTTGGTGGGAGGCTGGGGAGAGAATCCCACTTCCTACAGGTTTGTGGAGCGGCTGGGTGCCCAGCCTGCTCCTTGGTGGGAGGCGAGTGAGAAATCCTCGCTTCCTACAGGTCTGTGGAGAGGCTGGTGTCCAGCCTGCTCCTTAGTGGGAGGCGAGGGAGAGATCCTCGCTTCCAGCAAGTTTTGTGGAACGGCCGAGAAAGCTCGGTTCGCACCATTGTAAGGGAAGGGGAGAAGCCCCCACTTTCTATGTTCCATCTGTAAAAAGTTTTTCCAAGATTTTAAGGCAAGGGCGACTCCCGACTTCCGGGACGGCTCCGCGAGCAGGGCGGTCACTCCCCCGTGACAGAAGCGGGGCACCAGCCGCTCTGAGAGGGGCGGAGGTGATTCCTGCCATTGCCCTGGTCACGGCCGGGGGATGCGCGGGGGAGCGGTCCCAGGAAGCGAACCGGCACCGGGGCTGCCGCTGCGCTGCTTCGGCCCTGCTCTGGCGGAGGCGGGCCGCCGCTGCGCGGCCACGGCCCGGCTCACTCGCTGCTCCTGGGCCCCGCCCGCACCGGCCCAGAGCGGGCCGGGAGTGTGAGATCTAAGAGCAGGAACGGCCCTATCGCACTTTCCACATTAACGAGCTTGTTTTAAGGACACCCGAGAGCCGCTGTGAGCAGCAGCACGGGCCGAGCGCGGGCGAGCCGGGGGTCCCCCTGGGCGGGGGTGCCCGCATGCCGCGCCCGTCCCCGGCCGTTCGAGGGCAGCGAGCGCTCTTTGTCTGCTCTGGTAAGCACTCAAAAGGGAAACACCGAGCCCAAAGAACAAGAAGCCGTTTTTAGGCTCCCTTAAACCATGCTATAAGTAAGCAGATTCCTGTGTTAACAAATATCTTAGGATGGTTTACTGAGTTAAATTTGAAAAAGACCTTCTCCTGTATCCCTGTGAGTAAAAAAGACCAAGGACTCTTTACTATTATGTAAAATAATCCTGAAACTGGAGAACTAGGGCAGTCAGCAACTGAAAATTGCTGCATCCAACCAGCAGCCAAGAATTGATACATCTAACAGTTGCATGCAACCCACTGTAAGTTTGTTCTGTGAACATAGAAGACATGGACCCTATGCCATGCTACTTAAACTTGATAATGTTATTCTGAAAACGTTTGCTGTCAATCCTAGTATGTCTGTTCCCAGCACTAACTGATAATGTATTTAAGTCTGACTGTTTGCAGACCATTCCAGCAGAGCAGAACTGAAAGATGTGCCAGCCTGGGAGCTGTATGCAGATGAGAGCAGCTTCACGCGAGATGGCAAACAAAAGACAGGTTATGCAGTAACAAACCACGAACCAGGTAACCATGAGAAAGTGTTAGCCATCAAATGTACCATCACAAAAAGCTTGAACTGATTATATCAATGAAAAGATGCTAGAACTGAGCAAAGTCATACTAGAAGGAAGGAAGACTAGGCCAACTATTGGCAAGCTAGGACTGAGTTATGTTGAATGAACGGGAGCAGTAATCTTACGAGCTAAGTAAAAAGAGTCATTCCAAGTGCTGACTACCCTCACCAAATGCAAAGCTGCTGGCAGAGAGCCTTGAATTCACTGCTCCAGAGTTAAGAAGACGTCTGCTCCATAGACAGCCAGAAAACAGAGACTGATACAAATTGAGTTGATATGATTTAAACTGTTCTTTTGTACCTCTTATCTGTACAGTTGGTAACCGTGATTCAAATTTGGTCCTAAAATTTGCATGTAACTCTAGTCCAAAATGTATCCAAAAGCTCTTCATAAGGACAACTTGTCAAAGTTGAGAATCTGGGCTGGTAAGTTTTGCCCCAAGATAAAGATTGGGCCTGTGCCCATGGAGCTGTGATTCCAAATGTCATGTTTAATCATATTAAAGGCTGTTGACAAAACAAAATAGCTCTTAATTTCCTACTAGCCACAAAATCATTTACACTAGTTGTTGTTCTTATGCAAATCTGAATGAAAAATTTTTTTAGAAATTTGGTTGAAATTTGAAAGCAAACTCAAATTCTACACCAAGTAACTCTCAAAAGAGCTTACTGAAACTTGAATATCTTCAGTACACTCACTTCATGGTTACCAAACTGAACATAGATAAAAGAAATGTTCATAGTAACTGTAGTTATAATTAGCATCTGTGTAACAATTAGTGGGATAGCCAGTTGTATAAACCAGAGGTATGGTTGAATGCAGAGTAGAGACTAGACAAGACAGAGTCTTGTTAGTCTCTAAAAAAGGGGGGAATGATGCCGTTTTGTTTCTGCCTTTTTTCTTTTATATTTTCTCTGTACTCTCTGCCCATATTTTTGTGGCTCTGTAGCCTACTATATTAATAGCTAGTTTTTCCAGTACCTTTCCATAGCCTTTCCCTAAGCAGAAAGACAAAACAAATTCCAGAGCTTCAAGCCCCAGGGGGTTGCAAGGCCCTGTCCTATCTCAGTTCTTCCTGGGACCCAAGGCCGAGAACAACTCTGAGGTACATTTTCATAAGCAGAGTGCAGCCAGTGCTGAGAGGGGGGCTCCCGGGAAGGGGCTGGACCTGAGGGGGAATTGAATCGCCACTTGTTCTCCTTATTGGTGCTCTTAATTATGCTAAATTCCTAAAAGCTATAAATATGTACTCACCCCTGGAGGGGCTGGGCTTTTATGGACACCTTTCCATAACTGCTCCTGAAGACCTTCAAAATAAAGATCCGCTTTTATATTACCTCCTTGCTAAAATGATCTCGAGTTTCTTTTCCAGGCTGGGGGAAAAGGCAACACCGGACGCCACCTGAAATGCCGC
>JAVTVJ010003257.1:0-13056 GCA_034509425.1 Eopsaltria australis
TGTGCGGATTGCGGGCATAAGGCCGTTGAAGCCTTGTAGTGTCTGTGAGGTCCTGGCTCTTTGGCTGCCTGGAAAGTCCGGGGATGTCACCATGGAATCCCTTGGAATTTCTGTGACATCATAGCTCCTTGGAAATCTGGGGACTGCTGGGGTATCACCCTGGAAGCCGCGTGAAAGTCTGTGACATCTGGGCTCTTAGGCAGGCAGGGATCCCATGGGATGTGGCTATGGAGCCCATGTGAGTTTCTGTGGCATGGCAGGTTTTTGGAAGCTTGGGGACTCCTGGGATTTCACCATGGAGCCGCTGTGAGTGTCTGTGACATCGCAGCTCTTAGAGAGCCTGAGCAAACCTTGGATGTCTGCATGATGCTGCTGTGAGTGTTTTTGACATCGTTGCTCTTTGGGAGCCTGGGCACTCCTGGGATGTCACTCTTGAGCACCTGTGAGTGTGTGTGACATGCCGGCTCTTTGGCAGTCTGTGGATTCATGGGGTGTCTGCATGGAGCTCCTGCTAGTGTGTGTTGCATCCTGGCTCTTTGTCACTCTGGGGGCTCCTGGCATGGCAGTCTAGAGCCCCTGTGAATGTCTGTGACTTCCCGTCTCTTGGGGAGCCTGGGGACACCTGGGATGTGTGCATGGATCCCCTGTGAGTGTTGTGTGACATGCCGGCTCTTTGGCAGCTTAGGGACCCCTGGGATGTGTGCATGGACCCCTATGAGTGGTGTGGATCCTGGAGTGTTGGCACTCTGGGATTCCCGGGGGATCTTTGTCCCCATGGAACGCGTGTGATTTGTCTGTGACATGCTGGCTCTGTCAGCCTGGGTCAGGGAAGTCGCCATGGAACTGTTGTGAGTGTCTGTGATATCCCAGTTGCTTGGAAGCCCGGGGTCTCCTGGGATGTCGCCATTGATCAGCTGTCAATGTTTGTGACATCCCGGCTCTTTGGGTGCCTGGGGACAGCAGGAAAGTCCCGATGGAGCCCCTGTGAGTGTCTGTGACATCGTGGCTGTTTGAGAGCCTGTGGACTTGTGGGATGTCAGTCTGCAGCCCCTGTGAATGTCTGTGTCATCCCAGCTGTTGAGGAGTCTGGGCATAGCTGGCATGTCTGCATGGATCCCCTGTGAGTGTCAGTGACATGCCGGCTCTTTGGCAGCCTGGGCACTGCTGGCATGACCCGATGGAGCAGCTGTGAGTGTCTGTGACATCCCTGCTCTTTGGAAGACAGGCGGTAAGGCAGGATGGCTCCGCATGGGGTCCCTTTGGTAACTGTGCCATGCTGTCTCTTTGGCAGCCTGGACTCCTGCGATGTCCCCCTGGAGGCCCTGTTATGAGTGTCTTTGAAATCCCTGCTCTTTGGCCTTGTGGGCATTGCGGGCATAAGGCCGTTGAAGCCTTTGCGAGTTTCTTGAGGGCCTGGCTCTTTGGCTGCCTGGAAAGTCCGGGGATGTCACCATGGAATCCCTGGAATTTCTCTTGACATCTTAGTCCTTGGAAATCGGGACTGCTGCGGGTATCAGCATGGAAGCCGCCGCTGGAAAGTCTGTCGACATCTGGGCCTCTTCGGCAGGCAGGGATCCCATGGGATGTGGCTATGGAGCCCATGTGAGTTTCTGTGGCATGGCAGGTTTTTGGAAGCTTGGGGACTCCTGGGATTTCACCATGGAGCCTCTGTGAGTGTCTGTGACATCATGGCTCTTTGGGAGCCTGGACACTCCTGGGATGTCACTCTTGAGCACCTGTGAGTGTGTGTGACATGCCGGCTCTTTGGCAGTCTGTGGATTCATGGGGTGTCTGCATGGAGCTCCTGCTAGTGTGTGTTGCATCCTGGCTCTTTGTCACTCTGGGGGCTCCTGGGATGGCAGTCTAGAGCCCCTGTGAATGTCTATGACTTCCCGTCTCTTGGGGAGCCTGGGGATAGGTGGGATGTGTGCATGGATGCCCTGTGAGTGTGTGTGACATGCCGGCTCTTTGGCAGCTTGGGGACCCCTGGGATGTGTGCATGGAGCCCTTGTGAGTGTGTGTGGCATCTCTGGTGTTTGGCACTCTGGGGATTCCCGGGATGTCCCCATGGAACGCGTGTGAGTGTCTGTGTCATGCTGGCTCTTTGTCAGCCTCGGGTCTCCAGGGAAGTCGCCATGGAACTGTTGTGAGTGTCTGTGATATCCCAGTTGCTTGGAAGCCCGGGGTCTCCTGGGATGTCGCCATTGATCAGCTGTGAATGTTTGTGACATCCCGGCTCTTTGCGTGACTGGGGACAGCAGGGAAGTCCGATGGAGCCCCTGTGGCAGTTCTGTGACATCGTGCTGTTTGAGAGCCTGTGGGACTTGTGGATGTCAGTCGGGAGCCCGGAATGTCGTATCATCCCAAGCTGTTGAGGGATTGGCATAGTGGCATGTCTGCATGGAGCCCCTGTGAGTGTCGGTGACATGCCGGCTCTTTGGCAGCCTGGGCACTGCTGGCATGACCCGATGGAGCACCTGGGAGTGTCTGTGACATCCCTGCTTTTTGGAAGACAGGGTAAGGCAGGGATGTCCGCATGGGGCCCCTTTGGGTAACTGTGACATGCTGTCCCTTTGGCAGCCTGGGGACTCCTGCGATGTCCCCATGGAGGCCCTGTGAGTGTCTTTGACATCCCTGCTCTTTGGCCTTGTGGGGATTGCGGGCATAAGGCCGTTGAAGCCTTGTAGTGTCTGTGAGGTCCTGGCTCTTTGGCTGCCTGGAAAGTCCGGGGATGTCACCATGGAATCCCTTGGAATTTCTGTGAAATCTTAGCTCCTTGGAAATCTGGGGACTGCTGGGTTATCAGCATGGAAGCCGCATGAAAATCTGTGACACCTGGGCTCTTAGTCAGGAAGGGATCACATGGGATGTGGCTATGGAGCCCATGTGAGTTTCTGTGGCATGGCAGGTTTTTGGAAGCTTGGGGACTCCTGGGATTTCACCATGGAGCCGCTGTGATTGTCTGTGACATCGCAGCTCTTAGAGAGCCTGAGCAAACCTTGGATGTCTGCATGGTGCTGCTGTGAGTGTTTTTGACATCGTGGCTCTTTGGGAGCCTGGGCACTCCTGGGATGTCACTCTTGAGCACCTGTGAGTGTGTGTGACATGCCGGCTCTTTGGCAGTCTGTGGATTCATGGGGTGTCTGCATGGAGCTCCTGCTACTGTGTCTTGCATCCTGGCTCTTTGGTGCTCTGGGAGCTCCTGGGATGGCAGTCTGGAGCCCCTGTGAATGTCTGTGACTTCCCGACTCTTGGGGAGCCTGGGGATAGGTGGGATGTGTGCATGGATCCCCTGTGAGTGTGTGTGACATGCCAGCTCTTTGGCAGCTTGGGGATCCCTGGGATGTGTGCATGGAGCCCCTGTGAGTGTGTGTGGCATCTCTGGTGTTTGCCACTCTGGGGATTCCCGGGATGTCCCCATGGAACCCGTGTGAGTGTCTGTGACATGCTGGCTCTTTGTCAGCCTTGGGTCTCCTGGGAAGTCGCCATGGAACTGTTGGAGTGTCTGTGATATCCCAGTTGCTTGGAAGCCCGGGGTCTCCTGGGATGTCACCATTGATCAGCTGTGAATGTTTGTGACATCCCGGCTCTTTGGGTGCCTGGGGACAGCAGGGAAGTCCCGATGGAGCCCCTGTGAGTGTCTGTGACATCGTGACTGTTTGAGAGCCTGTGGACTTGTGGGATGTCAGTCTGGAGCCCCTGTGAGTGTATGTGACATGCCAGTGCTTTGTCAGCCAGTGGATTCGAGGGATGTCTCCGTGGAGCTGCTGGCATTGTCTGTGACATGCTGGCTCTTTGGCACTCTGGGGGCTCCTGGGATGTCACTCTGCAGCCCCTGTGAATGTCTGCGACATTCCAGCTGTTGAGGTCTGAGGCATGGCTGGCATATGCATCTGGATCCCCTGTAGGTGTCGGTGACATTACCGGCTCCTTTGGCAGCCCTGGGCACTGCTGGGATGACCCGATGGAGCAGCTGTGAGTGTCTGTGACATCCCTGCTCTTTGGAAGACAGGGTAAGGCAGGGATGTGCGCATGGGGCCTCTTTGGGTAACTGTGACATACTGTCTCTTTGGCAGCCTGGGGACTCCTGCGATGTCCCCATGGAGGCCCTGTGAGTGTCTTTGACATCCCTGCTCTTTGGCCTTGTGGGGATTGCGGGCATAAGGCCGTTGAAGCCTTGCGAGTGTCTGTGAGGTGCTGGCTCTTTGGCTGTTTGGAAAGTCCGGGGATGTCACCATGGAATCCCTTGGAATTTCTGTGACATCTGAGCTCCTTGGAAATCTGGGGACTGCTGGGGTATCAGCATGGAAGCCACGTGAAAGTCTGTGACATCTGGGCTCTTAGGCAGGCAGGGATCACATGGGATGTGGCTATGGAGCCCATGTGAGTTTCTGTGGCATGGCAGGTTTTTGGAAGCTTGGGGACTCCTGGGATTTCACCATGGAGCCGCTGTGAGTGTCTGTGACATCGCAGCTCTTAGAGAGCCTGAGCAAACCTTGGATGTCTGCATGGTGCTGCTGTGAGTGTTTTTGACATCGTTGCTCTTTGGGAGCCTGGGCACTCCTGGGATGTCACTCTTGAGCACCTGTGAGTGTGTGTGACATGCCAGCTCTTTGGCAGTCTGTGGATTCATGGGGTGTCTGCATGGAGCTCCTGCTAGTGTGTGTTGCATCCTGGCTCTTTGTCACTCTGGGGGCTCCTGGGATGGCAGTCTAGAGCCCCTGTGAATGTCTATGACTTCCCGTCTCTTGGGGAGCCTGGGGATAGGTGGGATGTGTGCATGGATGCCCTGTGAGTGTGTGTGACATGCCGGCTCTTTGGCAGCTTGGGGACCCCTGGGATGTGTGCATGGAGCCCCTGTGAGTGTCAGTGACATGGCCGAGGTTTGGCAGCTTGGGGACCCCTGGGATGTCCCCGTGGAGCCCCTGTGAGTGTGTGTGGCATCTCTGGTGTTTGGCACTCTGGGGATTCCCGGGATGTCCCCATGGAACGCGTGTGAGTGTCTGTGACATGCTGGCTCTTTGTCAGCCTCGGGTCTCCTGGGACCTTCATGCATTGATCAGCTGTGAATGTTTGTGACATCCCGGCTCTTTGGGTGCCTGGGGACAGCAGGGAAGTCCCGATGGAGCCCCTGTGAGTGTCTGTGACATCATGGCTGTTTGAGAGCCTGTGGACTTGTGGGATGTCAGTCTGCAGCCCCTGTGAATGTCTGTATCATCCCAGCTGTTGAGGAGTCTGGGCATAGCTGGCATGTCTGCATGGATCCCCTGTGAGTGTCGGTGACATGCCGGCTCTTTGGCAGCCTGGGCACTGCTGGCATGACCCCATGGAGCACCTGTGAGTGTCTGTGACATCCCTGCTCTTTGGAAGACAGGGTAAGGCAGGGATGTCAGCATGGGGCCCCTTTGGATAACTGTGACATGCTGTCTCTTTGGCAGCCTGGGGACTCCTGCGATGTCCCCATGGAGGCCCTGTGAGTGTCTTTGACATCCCTGCTCTTTGGCCTTGTGGGGATTGCAGGCATAAGGCCGTTGAAGCCTTGCGAGTTTATGTGAGGTCCTGGCTCTTTGGCTGCCTGGAAAGTCCGGGGATGTCACCATGGAATCCCTTGGAATTTCTTTGACGTCTTAGCTCCTTGGAAATCTGGGGACTGCTGGGATATCAGCATGGAAGCTGCGTGAAAGTCTGTGACATCTGGGCTCTTCGGCAGGCAGGGATCACATGGGCTGTGGCTATGGAGCCCATGTGAGTTTCTGTGGCATGGCAGGTTTTTGGAAGCTTGAGGACTCCTGGAATTTCACCATGGAGCCACTGTGAGTGTCTGTGACATCGTGGCTCTTTGGGAGCCTGGACACTTCTGGGATGTCACTCTTGAGCACCTGTGAGTGTGTGTGACATGCCGGCTCTTTGGCAGCTTGGGGACACCTGGGATGTGTGCATGGAGCCCCTATGAGTGTGTGTGGCATCTCTGGTGTTTGGCACTCTGGGGATTCCCGGGATGTCCCCATGGAACCCATGTGAGTGTCTGTGACATGCTGGCTCTTTGGCAGTCTGTGGATTCATGGGGTGTCTGCATGGAGCTCCTGCTAGTGTGTGCTGCATCCTGGCTCTTTGGTGCTCTGGGGGCTCCTGGGATGGCAGTCTAGAGCCCCTGTGAATGTCTGCGACTTCCCGTCTCTTAGGGAGCCTGGGGACACCTGGGATGTGTGCATGGATCCCCTGTGAGTGTGTGTGACATGCCAGCTCTGTGGCAGCTTGGGGATCCCTGGGATGTGTGCATGGAGCCCCTATGAGTGTGTGTGGCATCTCTGGTGTTTTGCACTCTGGGGATTCCCGGGATGTCCCCATGGAACGCGTGTGAGTGTCTGTGACATGCTGGCTCTTTGTCAGCCTCAGGTCTCCTGGGAAGTCGCCATGGAACTGTTGTGAGTGTCTGTGATATCCCAGTTGCTTGGAAGCCCGGGGTCTCCTGGGATGTCGCCATTGATCAGCTGTGAATGTTTGTGATATCCCAGCTCTTTGGGTGACTGGGGACAGCAGGGAAGTCCCGATGGAGCCCCTGTGAGTGTCTGTGACATCGTGGCGGTTTGAGAGCCTGTGGACTCGTGGGATGTCAGTCTGGAGCCCCTGTGAGTGTCTGTGACATGCCGGTGCTTTGGCAGCCTGTGGATTCGAGGGATGTCTCCATGGAGCTGCTGGCATTGTCTGTGACATGCTGGCTCTTTGGCGCTCTGGGGGCTCCTGGGATGTCACTCTGCAGCCCCTGTGAATGTCTGTGATGTCCCAGCTGTTGAGAAGTCTGGGCATAGCTGGCATGTCTGCATGGATCCCCTGTGAGTGTCTGTGACATCCCTGCTCTCTGGCAGCCTAGGCACTGCTGGCATGACCCGATGGGCAACTAATGAGTGTCACAATGACATCCCTATAACTTTGGAGACAAGGAGTAAGGCGGGGTCTCTGCATGGGGCCGCTTGTTAACTGTGACATATACTGTATCTCTTTGGCAGCCTGGGGACTCCTAAGTGTCCCCATTGGAGGCTAATGAGGTGTCTTTGACTTCCACCGCTCCTTTGGCTGCATGCTGGGGATTGCGGGGCGCAGGCCGTTGAAACTATAGCCAAGTGTCTGTGGGTCCTGGCTCTTTGGCTGCCTGGGAGTCCGGGGATGTCACCATGGAATCCCATGGGAATTTCTGTAGGCATCTTAGCTCCTTGCTTGGGGGAATCCTGGGGACTGCTGGGTGCATCAGCATTGAGCCATGAACGTCTGTGAGCATCTGGGGAAACACTTAGGCAGGCAGAGGGATCCACATGGGCTGTGTGCTTGGGTGTATGTGAGTTTCTGTGGCATGGCAGGTTTTGGAAGCTTGGGGACTCCTGGGATTTCACCATGGAGCCGCTGTGAGTGTCTGTGACATCGTGGCTCTTTGGGAGCCTGGACACTCCTGGGATGTCACTCTTGAGCACCTGTGAGTGTGTGTGACATGCCGGCTCTTTGGCAGTCTGTGGATTCATGGGGTGTCTGCATGGAGCTCCTGCTAGTGTGTGTTGCATCCTTGCTCTTTGTCATTCTGGGGGCTCCTGGGATGGCAGTCTGGAGCCCCTGTGAATGTCTGTGACTTCCCATCTCTTGGGGAGCCTGGGGACACCTGGGATGTGTGCATGGATCCCCTGTGAGTGTGTGTGACATGCCAGCTCTTTGGCAGCTTGGGGACACCTGGGATGTGTGCATGGAGCCCCTGTGAGTGTGTGTGGCATCTCTGGTGTTTGGCACTCTAGGGATTCCCAGGATGTCCCCATGGGACCCGTGTGAGTGTCTGTGACATGCTGGCTCTTTGTCAGCCTCAGGTCTCCTGGGAAGTCGCCATGGAACTGTTGTGAGAGTCTGTGATATCCCAGTTGCTTGGAAGCCCGGGGTCTCCTGGGATGTCGCCATTGATCAGCTGTGAATGTTTGTGACATCCCGGCTCTTTGGGTGACTGGGGACAGCAGGGAAGTCCTGATGGAGCCCCTGTGAGTGTCTGTGACATCGTGGCTGTTTGATAGCCTGTGGACTTGTGGGATGTTAGTCTGGAGCCCCTGTGAGTGTCTGTGACATGCCGGTGCTTTGGCAGCCAGTGGATTCGAGGGATGTCTCCATGGAACTGCTGGCATTGTCTGTGACATGCTGGCTCTTTGGCACTCTGGGGGCTCCTGGGATGTCACTCAGCAGCCCCTGTGAATGTCTGTGTCATCCCAGCTGTTGTGGAGTCTGGGCATAGCTGGCATGTCTGCATGGATCCCCTGTGAGTGTCGGTGACATCCCTGCTCTCTGGAAGACAGGGTAAGGCAGGGATGTCCGCATGGGGCCCCTTTGGGTAACTGTGACATGCTGTCTCTTTGGCAGCCTGGGGACTCCTGCGATGTCCCCATGGAGGCCCTGTGAGTGTCTTTGGCATCCCTGCTCTTTGGCCTTGTGGGGATTGCGGGCATAAGGCCGTTGAAGCCTTGTGAGTGTCTGTGCTGTGCTGGCTCTTTGGCTGCCTGGAAAGTCCGGGGATGTCACCATGGAATCCCTTGGAATTTCTGTGACATCTTAGCTCCTTGGAAATCTGGGGACTGCTGGGGTATCAGCATGGAAGCCGCGTTAAAGTCTGTGACATCTGGGCTCTTAGGAAGTCAGGGATGACATGGGCTGTGGCTATGGAGCCCATGTGAGTTTCTGTGGCATGGCAGGTTTTTGGAAGCTTGGGGACTCCTGGGATTTCACCATGGAGCCGCTGTGAGTGTCTGTGACATCGCAGCTCTTTGGGAGCCTGGACACTCTTGGGATGTCACTCTTGAGCACCTGTGAGTGTGTGTGACATGCCGGCTCTTTGGCAGTGTGTGGATTCATGGGGTTTCTGCATGGAGCTCCTGCTAGTGTGTGTTGCATCCTGGCTCTTTGTCACTCTGGGGGCTCCTGGGATGGCAGTCTAGAGCCCCTGTGAATGTCTGTGACTTCCCGTCTTATGGGGAGCCTGGGGATAGGTGGGATGTGTGCACGGATGCCCTGTGAGTGTGTGTGACATGCCGGCTCTTTGGCAGCTTGGGGATCCCTGGGATGTGTGCATGGAGCCCCTGTGAGTGTCAGTGACATGGCCGAGGTTTGGCAGCTTGGGGACCCCTGGGATGTCTCCATGGAGCCCCTGTGAGTGTGTGTGGCATCTCTGGTGTTTGGCACTCTGGGGATTCCCGGGATGTCCCCATGGAACGCGTGTGAGTGTCTGTGACATGCTGGCTCTTTGTCAGCCTTGGTCTCCTGGGAAGTCGCCATGGAACTGTTGTGAGTGTCTGTGATATCCCAGTTGCTTGGAAGCCCAGGGACTCCTGGGATGTCGCCATTGATCAGCTGTGAATGTTTGTGACATCCCGGCTCTTTGGGTGATTGGGAACAGTAGGGAAGTCCCGATGGAGACCCTGTGAGTGTCTGTGACATCGCGGCTGTTTGAGAGCCTGTGGACTCATGGGATGTCAGTCTGGAGCCCCTGTGAGCGTCTGTTACATCGCGGCTGTTTGAGAGCCTGTGGACTCATGGGATGTCAGTCTGGAGCCCCTGTGAGCGTCTGTTACATGCCGGTCCTTTGGCAGGCTGTGGATTCGAGGGATGTCTCCATGGAGCTGCTGGCATTGTCTGTGACATCCTGGCTCTTTGGCACCTGGGGGCTCCTGGATGTCACTCTGCAGCCCCTGTGAATGTCTGTGACATCCCAGCTGCTGAGGGGAGTCTGGGCATAGCTGGCATGTCTGCATGGATCCCCTGTGACTGTCGGTGACATGCCGGCTCTTTGGCAGCCTGGGCACTGCTGGCATGACCCGATGGAGCAGCTGGGAGTGTCTGTGACATCCCTGCTCTCTGGAAGACAGGGTAAGGCAGGTATGTCCGCATGGGGTCCCTTTGGGTAACTGTGACATGCTGTCTCTTTGTCAGCCTGGGGACTCCTGCGATGTCCCCATGGAGGCCCTGTGAGTGTCTTTGACATCCGTGCTCTTTGGCCTTGTGGGGATTGCGGGCATAAGGCCGTTGAAGCCTTGTAGTGTCTGTGAGGTCCTGGCTCTTTGGCTGCCTGGAAAGTCCGGGGATGTCACCGTGGAATCCCTTGGAATTTCTGTGACATCTTAGCTCCTTGGAAATCTGGGGACTGCTGGGATATCAGCATGGAAGCCACGTGAAAGTCTGTGACATCTGGGCTCTTAGGCAGGCAGGGATCACATGGGATGTGGCTATGGAGCCCATGTGAGTTTCTGTGGCATGGCAGGTTTTTGGAAGCTTGGGGACTCCTGGGATTTCACCATGGAGCCGCTGTGAGTGTCTGTGACATCATGGCTCTTAGGGGGCCTGGACACTC
The DNA here is from genome assembly GCA_034509425.1 of Eopsaltria australis. Taxonomy (NCBI): domain Eukaryota; kingdom Metazoa; phylum Chordata; class Aves; order Passeriformes; family Petroicidae; genus Eopsaltria; species Eopsaltria australis. The sequence goes on from JAVTVJ010003257.1 coordinate 10,367, forward strand.
CTGGGATGTCACTCTTGAGGTAACCTGTGAGTGTGTGTGACATGCTGGCTCTTTGTCAGCCTCGGGTCTCCGGGGATTTCGCCATGGAACTGTTGTGAGTGTCTGTGATATCCCAGTTGCTTGGAAGCCCGGGGTCTCCTGGGATGTCGCCATTGATCAGCTGTGAATGTTTGTGACATCCCGGCTCTTTGGGTGCCTGGGGACAGCAGGGAAGTCCCGATGGGGCCCCTGTGAGTGTCTGTGACATCGTGGTTTTTGAGAGCCTGTGGACTTGTGGGATGTCAGTCTGGAGCCCCTCTGAGTGTCTGTGACATGCCGGTGCTTTGGCAGCCTGTGGATTCGAGGGATGTCTCCGTGGAGCTGTTGGCATTGTCTGTGACATCCTGGCTCTTTGGCACTCTGGGGGCTCCTGGGATGTCACTCTGCAGCCCCTGTGAATGTCTGTGATGTCCCAGCTGTTGAGGAGTCTGGGCATAGCTGGCATGTCTGCATGGATCCCCTGTGAGTGTCGGTGACATGCCGGCTCTTTGGCAGCCTGGGCACTGCTGGCATGACCCGATGGAGCAGCTGTGAGTGTGTGTGACATCCCTGCTTTTTGGAAGACAGGGTAAGGCAGGGATGTCCGCATTGGGCCCCTTTGGGTAACTGTGACATGCTGTCTCTTTGGCAGCCTGGGGACTCCTGCGATGTCCCCATGGAGGCCCTGTGAGTGTCCTTGACATCCGTGCTCTTTGGCCTTGTGGGGATTGCGGGCATAAGGCCGTTGAAGCCTTGCGAGTGTCTGTGAGGTCCTGGATCTTTGGCTGCCTGGAAAGTCCGGGGATGTCACCATGGAATCCCTTGGAATTTCTGTGACATCTGAGCTCCTTGGAAATCTGGGGACTGCTGGGGTATCAGCATGGAAGCCGCGTGAAAGTCTGTGACATCTGGGCTCTTAGGCAGGCAGGGATCACATGGGATGTGGCTATGGAGCCCATGTGAGTTTCTGTGGCATGGAAGGTTTTTGGAAGCTTGGGGACTCCTGGGATTTCACCATGGAGCCGCTGTGAGTGTCTGCTACATCATGGCTCTTTGGGAGCCTGGACACTCCTGGGATGTCACTTTTGAGCACCTGTGAGTGTGTGTGACATGCCGGCTCTTTGGCAGTCTGTGGATTCATGGGGTGTCTGCATGGAGCTCCTGCTAGTGTGTGTTGCATCCTGGCTCTTTGGTGCTCTGGGGGCTCCTGGGATGGCAGTCTGGAGCCCCTGTGAATGTCTGTGACTTCCCGACTCTTGGGGAGCCTGGGGATAGGTGGGATGTGTGCACGGATGCCCTGTGAGTGTGTGTGACATGCCGGCTCTTTGGCAGCTTGGGGATCCCTGGGATGTGTGTATGGAGCCCCTGTGAGTGTCAGTGACATGGCCGAGGTTTGGCAGCTTGGGGACCGCTGGGATGTCCCCATGGAGCCCCTGTGAGTGTGTGTGGCATCTCTGGTGTTTTGCACTCTGGGGATTCCCGGGATGTCCCCATGGAACGCGTGTGAGTGTCTGTGACATGCTGGCTCTTTGTCAGCCTTGGGTCTCCTGGGAAGTCGCCATGGAACTGTTGTGAGTGTCTGTGATATCCCAGTTGCTTGGAAGCCCGGGGTCTCCTGGGATGTCGCCATTGATCAGCTGTGAATGTTTGTGACATCCCGCCTCTTTGGGTGACTGGGGACAGCAGGGAAGTCCTGATGGAGCCCCTGTGAGTGTCTGTGACATCGTGGCTGTTTGAGAGCCTGTGGACTCGTGGGATGTCAGTCTGGAGCCCCTCTGAGTGTCTGTGACATGCCGGGGCTTTGGCAGCCTGTGGATTCGAGGGATGTCTCCATGGAGCTGCTGGCATTGTCTGTGACATCCTGGCTCTTCGGCGCTCTGGGGGCTCCTGGGATGTCACTCTGCAGCCCCTGTGAATGTCTGTGATATCCCAGCTGTTGAGGACTCTGGGCATAGCTGGCATGTCTGCATGGATCCCCTGTGAGTGTCGGTGACATGCCGGCTCTTTGGCAGCCTGAGCACTGCTGGCATGACCCCATGGAGCAGCTGTGAGTGTCTGTGACATCCCAGCTTTTGAGGAGTCTGGGCACTGCTGGCATGACCGGATGGAGCACCTGGGAGTGTCTGTGACATCCCGGCTCTTTGGCAGCCTGGGCACTGCTGGCATGACCGGATGGAGCACCTGGGAGTGTCTGTGACATCCCTGCTCTCTGGAAGACAGGGTAAGGCAGGGATGTCCGCATCGGGTCCCTTTGGGTAACTGTGACATGCTGTCTCTTTGGCAGCCTGGGGACTCCTGCGATGTCCCCATGGAGGCCCTGTGAGTGTCTTTGACATCCGTGCTCTTTGGCCTTGTGGGGATTGCGGGCATAAAGCCGTTGAAGCCTTGTAGTGTCTGTGAGGTCCTGGCTCTTTGGCTGCCTGGAAAGTCCGGGGATGTCACCATGGAATCCCTTGGAATTTCTGTGACATCTTAGCTCCTTGGAAATCTGGGGACTGCTGGGGTATCAGCCTGGAAGCCGCGTGGAAGTCTGTGACATCTGGGCTCTTAGGCAGGCAGGGATCACATGGGCTGTGGCTATGGAGCCCATGTGAGTTTCTGTGGCATGGCAGGTTTTTGGAAGCTTGGGGACTCTTGGGATTTCACCATGGAGCCACTGTGAGTGTCAGTGA
>JAVTVJ010003258.1:0-13925 GCA_034509425.1 Eopsaltria australis
TTTTTGGGTCATTTATAGGGGGAATTTTTGGCTCATTTTTTGGGCCAATTTTAGGTCATTTTTGGGGCCATTTTCCGGGCCATTTTAGGCTGATATTTGTGTCAGTTTTTGGGGTGATTTTTGGGGCGATTTTTGGGCCATTTTTGGGTCATATTTGGGTCATTTTTGGGGGCTGTTTTGGGCCTATTTTTGGGTCATTTAAAGGGGGAATTTTGGGCTCATTTTACGGCCAATTTTGAGTCATTTTTGGGGCTATTTTTTGGGCCATTTTGGGGCTATTTTTGGGTCATTTTTAAGCCACTTTTGGGCATATTTTTGGGGCCATTTCTGTGTCATTTTCTGGGCCATTTTGGGCCGATATTTGGGTCAAGTTTTGTGCCATTTTTGGGGCGATTTTTCGGTCATTTTTTGGGTCATTTTTGGGTCATTTTTTGGGACTTCTTTGGGCCTATTTTTTGGTCATTTATAGGGCTAATAGCGGGGTTAATTTAAGGCCAGATTATGGGTCATTTTTGTTGCCAATTTTGGGGCCATTTTGGGGTATTTTTGGGTCATTTTTGGGTCATTTTTGGGTCTATTGTTGAGTCATTTTTTGGACACTGTTGGGTCATTTTTGGTTTATTGCTTTGGGCCATTTTTTGGTCAGTTTTGGGGCCATATTTGGTCTTTTTTTGGGTGATTCTTGGGGCTTTTTGGGGTCATTATTTGGTCAGTTTCGGGGCCATTTTTGGGCATTTTTGGGTGATTTTTGGGGCTTTTTAGGGGTTATATTTGGAGTGATTTTTGGGGCCATTTCTGGGTCATTTTTGGGTCATTTTTTGCGGCTATTTTAGGCATATTTTTGGGTCATTTGTTGGGGGAATTTTTGGCTCATTTTTCGGCCAAATTTTGGTCAATTTTGGGGTTATTTTTGGGGTCATTTGGGGGTTTTTTTGGGTTATTTTTAAGCCATTTTGGGGCTATTTTTGGGACTAATTCTGGGTCATTTTCCATGACATTTTGGGCTCATATTTGGGTCAGTTTTTGAGTCATTTTTGGAGCTATTTTCTGGTCATTTTTGGGCCATATTTGGGTCATTGTTTTGGGTCATTTTTTGGGGCCATTTTTGAGTCATTTTTGGGTGTATTTTTGGGGTCATTTTTTGGGAATATTTGGGTCATTTTCGAGGCCATTTTTTAGTAATTTTTAAGCGATTTTTTAATTATTTTTGGGTCATTTTTGGGTGAGTTTTGGGCTGTTTTGGGCCTTTTTGTGGGTCATTTATAGGGGAAAATTTGGATTATTTTTGGGCCTATTTTGGGTCATATTTGGGGCCATTTTAAGGTCATTTTGGGGCTTTTTTTTGGGTCAATTTTGGGTAATTTTTGGGTCTATTTTTGGGTCATTTTTGGGTCATTTTTGGATTATTTCGGGGCCATATCTGGGTCGTTTTCGAGGCCATTTTGGGGCCATAATTTGGGGTAATTTTTGTGTTATTTTTTCGGGCGAATCTGGGCCAACTTTTGGGTAATTTTTGGGTATTTTTGGGGTACTTTTTGGGCTTATTTCCCTGTCATTTATAGGGGGAATCTCTAGGTTTTTTTACGGCCAATTTTGGGTCATTTTTCGGGCCAATTTTGGGGCCATTTTGTGGCTATTTTTGGGTCTTTTTTTAATCACTTTTGATGCAATTTTGGGTCATTTTTGGGGTTATTTTTGGGGCCATTTTCGGGCAATTTTTGCGTCATTTTTGGGTCATTTTTTGGGGCTGCTTTGGGCCTATTTTTGGGTCATTTATAGGGGGAATTTTTGGCTCATTTTATGGGCCAATTTTGAGTCATTTTCTGGGGCTATTTTTTGGGCCATTTTGGGGCTATTTTTGGGTCATTTTTAAGCCACTTTTGGGGCATATTTTTGGGGCGCATTTCTGGGTCATTTTCTGGCCATTTTGGCGATATTGGGTCAAGTTTTGTGCCATTTTTGGGGCGATTTTTCGGTCAATTTTTGGGTAAATTTTTGGGTCATTTTTTTGGGACTTTCCTTTGGGCCTATTTTTGGGTCATTTATAGGGCTACTAGCGGGGTTAATTTAAGGCCAGATTATGGGTCATTTTTGTTGCCAATTTTGGGGCCATTTTGGGGTATTTTTGGGTCATTTTTGGGTCATTTTTGGGTCTATTGTTGAGTCATTTTTGGGACACTGTTGGGTCATTTTTGGTTTATTGCTTTGGGCCATTTTTTGGTCAGTTTTGGGGCCATATTTGGTCTTTTTCTTGGGTGATTCTTGGGGCTTTTTGGGGTCATTATTTTGTCAGTTTCGGGGCCATTTTTGGGCATTTTTTGGGTGATTTTTGGGGCTTTTTAGGGGTTATATTTGGAGTGATTTTTGGGGCCATTTCTGGGTCATTTTTGGGTCATTTTTTGCGGCTATTTTAGGCCTATTTTTGGGTCATTTGTTGGGGGAATTTTTGGCTCATTTTTCGGCCAAATTTTGGTCACTTTTGGGGTTATTTTTGGGGTCATTTTGGGGCTATTTTTGGGTTATTTTTAAGCCATTTTGGGGCTATTTTTGGGACTAATTCTGGGTCATTTTCCAGGACATTTTGGGCTCATATTTGGGTCAGTTTTTGAGTCATTTTTGGAGCTATTTTCTGGTCATTTTTGGGCCATATTTGGGTCATTGTTTTGGGTCATTTTTTGGGGCCATTTTTGAGTCATTTTTTGGTGTATTTTTGGGTCATTTTTGGGGTCATTTTTTGGGAATATTTGGGTCATTTTCGAGGCCATTTTTTAGTAATTTTTAAGCGATTTTTAAATTATTTTTGGGTCATTTTTGGGTGAGTTTTGGGCTGTTTTGGGCCTTTTTGTGGGTCATTTATAGGGGAAATTTTGGATTATTTTAGGGCCAATTTTGAGTCATTTTTGGGGCCATTTTAAGGTCATTTTGGGGCTTTTTTTTGGGTCAATTTTGGGAAATTTTTGGGTCTATTTTTGGGTCATTTTTGGGTCATTTTTGGATTATTTTTGTGCCATTTTTGAGTAATATATGAGGCAATTTTGGGGTCATTTTTGGGTCATTTGTGGGGCCATTTTTGGGTCATTCTTGGGGGAATTTCTGAGTCATTTTCTGTGCTATTTGGGGCCCATATTTGGGTCAATTTTTGTGTCATTTTTGGAGCAAATTTTGGCCATTTTTGGGTCATTATTGGGCCATTTTTGGGACTATTTTTGTTCAATTTTTTAGTGATTTATAAGGGGAAGTTCTGGGTTGTTTTACGGCAAATTTTTGGGTCATTTTTGGGGCTATTTTTGGGGCTATTTTGGGGTCATTTTTGGGTCTATTTTCGGGGCCATTTCTGGGTCGTTTTCGAGGCCATTTTGGGCCCATATTTGGGTCAATTTTTGTGTTATTTTTCGGGCGAATTCTGGGCAACTTTTGGGTAATTTTTGGGTAATTTTGGGGTAATTTTTGGGCTTATTTCCCTGTCATTTATAGGGGGAATCTCTAGGTTTTTTTACGGCCAATTTTGGGTCATTTTTCGGGCCAATTTTGGGGCCATTTTGTGGCTATTTTTGGGTCTTTTTTTAATCACTTTTGATGCAATTTTTGGGTCATTTTTGGGGTTATTTTTGGGGCCATTTTCGGGCAATTTTTGCGTCATTTTTGGGTCATTTTTTGGGGCTGCTTTGGGCCTATTTTTGGGTCATTTATAGGGGGAATTTTTGGCTCATTTTATGGGCCAATTTTAGGTCATTTTTGGGGCCATTTTCCGGGCCATTTTAGGCTGATATTTGTGTCAGTTTTTGGGGTGATTTTTGGGGCGATTTTTGGGCCATTTTTGGGTCATATTTGGGTCATTTTTTGGGGCTGTTTTGGGCCTATTTTTGGGTCATTTAAAGGGGGAATTTTTGGCTCATTTTACGGCCAATTTTGAGTCATTTTTGGGGCTATTTTTTGGGCCATTTTGGGGCTATTTTTGGGTCATTTTTAAGCCACTTTTGGGCATATTTTTGGGGCCATTTCTGGGTCATTTTCTGGGCCATTTTGGGCCGATATTTGGGTCAAGTTTTGTGCCATTTTTGGGGCGATTTTTCGGTCATTTTTTGGGTCATTTTTTGGGTCATTTTTGGGTCATTTTTTGGGACTTCTTTGGGCCTATTTTTGGGTCATTTATAGGGCTAATAGCGGGGTTAATTTAAGGCCAGATTATGGGTCATTTTTGTTGCCAATTTTGGGGCCATTTTGGGGTATTTTTGGGTCATTTTTGGGTCATTTTTGGGTCTATTGTTGAGTCATTTTTGGGACACTGTTGGGTCATTTTTGGTTTATTGCTTTGGGCCATTTTTTGGTCAGTTTTGGGGCCATATTTGGTCTTTTTTTGGGTGATTCTTGGGGCTTTTTGGGGTCATTATTTTGTCAGTTTCGGGGCCATTTTTGGGCATTTTTGGGTGATTTTTGGGGCTTTTTAGGGGTTATATTTGGAGTGATTTTTGGGGCCATTTCTGGGTCATTTTTGGGTCATTTTTTGCGGCTATTTTAGGCCTATTTTTGGGTCATTTGTTGGGGGAATTTTTGGCTCATTTTTCGGCCAAATTTTGGTCAATTTTGGGGTTATTTTTGGGGTCATTTTGGGGCTATTTTTGGGTTATTTTTAAGCCATTTTGGGGCTATTTTTGGGACTAATTCTGGGTCATTTTCCAGGACATTTTGGGCTCATATTTGGGTCAGTTTTTGAGTCATTTTTGGAGCTATTTTCTGGCCATTTTTGGGCCATATTTGGGTCATTGTTTTGGGTCATTTTTTGGGGCCATTTTTGAGTCATTTTTGGGTGTATTTTTGGGTCATTTTTGGGGTCATTTTTTGGGAATATTTGGGTCATTTTCGAGGCCATTTTTTAGTAATTTTTAAGCGATTTTTAAATTATTTTTGGGTCATTTTTGGGTGAGTTTTGGGCTGTTTTGGGCCTTTTTGTGGGTCATTTATAGGGGAAATTTTGGATTATTTTACGGCCAATTATGAGTCATTTTTGGGGCCATTTTTGGAGCCATTTTGGGCCTATTTTTGGGTCAATTATAGGAGGAATTTCTGGGTTATTTTACGGCCAACTTTGGGTCATATTTGGGGCCATTTTAAGGTCATTTTGGGGCTATTTTTGCGTCAATTTTGGGTCATTTTTGGGTCTATTTTTGGGTCATTTTTGGGTCATTTGTGGGGCCATTTTTGGGTCATTTGTGGGGCCATTTTTGGGTCATTCTTGGGGCGTTTCTGAGTCATTTTCTGGGCTATTTGGGGCCCATATTTGGGTCAATTTTTGTGTCATTTTTGGAGCAAATTTTGGCAATTTTTGGGTCACTATTGGGCCATTTTTGGGACTATTTTTGTTCAATTTTTTAGTGATTTATAAGGGGAAGTTCTGGGTTGTTTTACGGCAAATTTTTGGGTCATTTTTGGGGCTATTTTTGGGGCTATTTTGGGGTCATTTTTGGGTCTATTTTCGGGGCCATTTCTGGGTCGTTTTCGAGGCCATTTTGGGCCCATATTTGGGTCAATTTTTGTGTTATTTTTCGGGCGAATTCTGGGCAACTTTTTGGTAATTTTTGGGTAATTTTGGGGTAATTTTTGGGCTTATTTCACTGTCATTTATAGGGGGAATCTCTAGGCTTTTTTATGGCCAATTTTGGGTCATTTTTCGGGCTACTCTTTGGGGCCATGGTGGCTATTTTCTTTTGGGTTCTTTTAATCACTTGGATGCAATTTTTGGGTTGCTTTTTTGGGGTTGGTTTTTTGGGGCCAGCTCTCGGGCAATTTGCGTCATTTTTGGGCCATTTTGGGGCTGTTTCTTTGGGCTCTATTTTTGCCATTTAAAGGGGAAATTTTGGGCTCATTTTACGCTACTTTTGCCAGTTTTGGGGTTGCTTTGGCCATTTGGGGCTGCTTTGGGTTGGCTTTTGCAGTTTACTTTTAAAGGCTTTTAAATATTTGGTCATTTTCTGGGCCATTTTGGGCCGATATTTGGGTCAAGTTTTGTGCCATTTTTGGGGCGATTTTTCGGTCATTTTTTGGGTCATTTTTGGGTCATTTTTTGGGACTTCTTTGGGCCTATTTTTGGGTCATTTATAGGGCTAATAGCGGGGTTAATTTAAGGCCAGATTATGGGTCATTTTGTTGCCAATTTTGGGGCCATTTTGGGGTATTTTTGGGTCATTTTTGGGTCATTTTTGGGTCTATTGTTGAGTCATTTTTGGGACACTGTTGGGTCATTTTTGGTTTATTGCTTTGGGCCATTTTTTGGTCAGTTTTGGGGCCATATTTGGTCTTTTTCTGGGTGATTCTTGGGGCTTTTTGGCGTCATTATTTTGTCAGTTTCGGGGCCATTTTTGGGCATTTTTGGGTGATTTCTGGGGCTTTTTAGGGGTTATATTTGGAGTGATTTTTGGGGCCATTTCTGGGTCATTTTTGGGTCATTTTTTGCGGCTATTTTAGGCCTATTTTTGGGTCATTTGTTGGGGGAATTTTTGGCTCATTTTTCGGCCAAATTTTGGTCAATTTGGGGTTATTTTTGGGGTCATTTTGGGGCTATTTTTGGGTTATTTTTAAGCCATTTTGGGCCTATTTTTGGGACTAATTCTGGGTCATTTTCCCGGACATTTTGGGCTCATATTTGGGTCAGTTTTTGAGTCATTTTTGGAGCTATTTTCTGGTCATTTTTGGGCCATATTTGGGTCATCGTTTTGGGTCATTTTTTGGGGCCATTTTTGAGTCATTTTTGGGTGTATTTTTGGGTCATTTTTGGGGTCATTTTTTGGGAATATTTGGGTCATTTTCGAGGCCATTTTTTAGTAATTTTAAAGCGATTTTTAAATTATTTTTGGGTCATTTTTGGGTGAGTTTTGGGCTGTTTTGGGCCTTTTTGTGGGTCATTTATAGGGGAAATTTTGGATTATTTTAGGGCCAATTTTGGGTCATATTTGGGGCCATTTTAAGGTAATTTTGGGGCCTTTTTTTGGGTCAATTTTGGGAAATTTTTGGGTCTATTTTTGGGTCATTTTTGGGTCATTTTTGGATTATTTTTGTGCCATTTTTGAGTAATATATGAGGCAATTTTGGGGTCATTTTTGGGTCATTTGTGGGGCCATTTTTGGGTCATTCTTGGGGGCATTTCTGAGTCATTTTCTGGGCTATTTGGGGCCCATATTTGGGTCAATTTTTGTGTCATTTTTGGAGCAAATTTTGGCCATTTTTGGGTCATTATTGTGCCATTTTTGGGACTGTTTTTGTTCAATTTTTTAGTGATTTATAAGGGGAAGTTCTGGGTTGTTTTACGGCAAATTTTTGGGTCATTTTTGGGGCTATGTTTGGGGCTATTTTGGGGTCATTTTGGGGTCTATTTTCGGGGCCATTTCTGGGTCGTTTTCGAGGCCATTTTGGGCCCATATTTGGGTCAATTTTTGTGTTATTTTTCGGGCGAATTCTGGGCAACTTTTGGGTAATTTTTGGGTAATTTTTGGGTAAGTTTTGGGCTTATTTCCCTGTCATTTATAGGGGGAATCTCTAGGTTTTTTTACGGCCAATTTTGGGTCATTTTTCGGGCCAATTTTGGGGCCATTTTGTGGCTATTTTTGGGTCTTTTTTTAATCACTTTTGATGCAATTTTTGGGTCTTTTTTTAATCACTTTTGATGCAATTTTTGGGTCATTTTTGGGGTTATTTTTGGGGCCATTTTCGGGCAATTTTTGCGTCATTTTTGGGTCATTTTTTGGGGCTGCTTTGGGCCTATTTTGGGTCATTTATAGGGGGAATTTTTGGCTCATTTTATGGGCCAATTTTAGGTCATTTTTGGGGCCATTTTTGCGCCACTTTAGGCTGATATTTGTGTCAGTTTTTGGGGTGATTTTTGGGGCGATTTTTGGGCCATTTTTTGGTCATATTTGGGTCATTTTTTGGGGCTGTTTTTGGGCCATTTTTGGGTCATTTAAAGGGGGAATTTTTGGCTCATTTTACGGCCAATTTTGAGTCATTTTTGGGGCTATTTTTTGGGCCATTTTGGGGCTATTTTTGGGTCATTTTTACGCCACTTTTGGGCATATTTTTGGGGCCATTTCTGGGTCATTTTCTGGGCCATTTTGGGCCGATATTTGGGTCAAGTTTTGTGCCATTTTTGGGGCGATTTTTCGGTCATTTTTTGGGTCATTTTTGGGTCATTTTTTTGGACTTCTTTGGGCCTATTTTTGGGTCATTTATAGGCTAATAGCGGGGTTATTTAAGGCTCAGATTATGGGTCATTTGTTGCCAATTTGGGCGCATTTTGGTATTTTTGGGTCATTTTTGGGTCATTTTTTGGTCTATTGTTGAGTCATTTTTGGGACACTGTTGGGTCATTTTTGGTTTATTGCTTTGGGCCATTTTTTGGTCAGTTTTGGGGCCATATTTGGTCTTTTTTTGGGTGATTCTTGGGGCTTTTTTGGGTCATTATTTTGTCAGTTTCGGGGCCATTTTTGGGCATTTTTGGGTGATTTTTGGGGCTTTTTAGGGGTTATATTTGGAGTGATTTTGGGGCCATTTCTGGGTCATTTTTGGGTCATTTTTTGCGGCTATTTTAGGCCTATTTTTGGGTCATTTGTTGGGGGAATTTTTGGCTCATTTTTCGGCCAAATTTTGGTCAATTTTGGGGTTATTTTTGGGTCATTTTGGGGCCATTTTTGGGTTATTTTTAAGCCATTTTGGGGCTATTTTTGGGACTAATTCTGGGTCATTTTCCAGGACATTTTGGGCTCATATTTGGGTCAGTTTTTGAGTCATTTTTGGAGCTATTTTCTTGTCATTTTTGGGCCATATTTGGGTCATCGTTTTGGGTCATTTTTTGGGGCCATTTTTGAGTCATTTTTGGGTGTATTTTTGGGTCATTTTTGGGGTCATTTTTTGGGAATATTTGGGTCATTTTCGAGGCCATTTTTTTAGTAATTTTTAAGCGATTTTTAAATTATTTTTGGGTCATTTTTGGGTGAGTTTTGGGCTGTTTTGGGCCTTTTTGTGGGTCATTTATAGGGGAAATTTTGGATTATTTTACGGCCAATTATGAGTCATTTTTGGGGCAATTTTTGGAGCCATTTTGGGCCTATTTTTGGGTCAATTATAGGAGGAATTTCGGGGTTATTTTACGGCCAACTTTGGGTCATATTTGGGGCCATTTTAAGGTCATTTTGGGGCTATTTTTGCGTCAATTTTGGGTCATTTTTGGGACTATTTTTGGGTCATTTTTGGGTCATTTGTGGGCCATTTTTGGGTCATTCTTGGGGCGTTTCTGAGTCATTTTCTGGGCTATTTAGGGCCCATATTTGGGTCAATTTTTGTGTCATTTTTGGAGCAAATTTTGGCCATTTTTGGGTCATTATTGGGCCATTTTTGGGACTATTTTTGTTCAATTTTTAGTGATTTATAAGGGGAAGTTCTGGGTTGTTTTACTGCAAATTTTTGGGTCATTTTTGGGGCTATTTTTGGGGCTATTTTGGGGTCATTTTTGGGTCTATTTTCGGGGCCATTTCTGGGTCGTTTTCGAGGCCATTTTGGGCCCATATTTGGGTCAATTTCTGTGTTATTTTTCCGGCGAATTCTGGGCAACTTTTGGGTAATTTTTGGGTAATTTTGGGGTAATTTTTGTGCTTATTTCCCTGTCATTTATAGGGGGAATCTCTAGGTTTTTTTACGGCCAATTTTGGGTCATTTTTCGGGCCAATTTTGGGGCCATTTTGTGGCTATTTTTGGGTCTTTTTTTAATCACTTTTGATGCAATTTTTTGGTCATTTTTGGGGTTATTTTTGGGGCCATTTTCGGGCAATTTTTGCGTCATTTTTGGGTCATTTTTTGGGGCTGCTTTGGGCCTATTTTTGGGTCATTTATAGGGGGAATTTTTGGCTCATTTTTATGGGCTAATTTTAGGTGCATTTTTGGGGCCCATTTTTCCGCTTTTAGGCTTGATATTTGTGTCAGTTTTTGGGGTGATTTTTTTGGGGGCGATTTTGGCCAATTTTTGGGTCATTTTTGGGTCTATTGTTGAGTCATTTTTGGGACACTGTTGGGTCATTTTTTGTTTATTGCTTTGGGCCATTTTTTGGTCAGTTTTGGGGCCATATTTGGTCTTTTTTTGGTGATTCTTGGGGCTTTTTGGGGTCATTATTTTGTCAGTTTCGGGGCCATTTTTGGGCATTTTTGGGTGATTTTTGGGGCTTTTTAGGGGTTATATTTGGAGTGATTTTTGGGGCCATTTCTGGGTCATTTTTTGGTCATTTTTTGCGGCTATTTTAGGCCTATTTTTGGGTCATTTGTTGGGGGAATTTTTGGCTCATTTTTCGGCCAAATTTTGGTCAATTTTGGGGTTATTTTTAAGCCATTTTGGGGCTATTTTTGGGACTAATTCTGGGTCATTTTCCAGGACATTTTGGGCTCATATTTGGGTCAGTTTTTGAGTCATTTTTGGAGCTATTTTCTGGTCATTTTTGGGCCATATTTGGGTCATTGTTTTGGGTCATTTTTTGGGGCCGTTTTTGAGTCATTTTTGGGTGTATTTTTGGGTCATTTTTGGGGTCATTTTTTTGGAATATTTGGGTCATTTTCGAGGCCATTTTTTAGTAATTTTTAAGCGATTTTTTAATTATTTTTGGGTCATTTTTGGGTGAGTTTTGGGCTGTTTTGGGCCTTTTTGTGGGTCATTTATAGGGGAAATTTTGGATTATTTTACGGCGGCAATTATGAGTCATTTTTGGGGCATTTTTGGGCCATTTGGGCTATTTTTTTGGTGCAATTATAAGGAGGAATTTCGGGTTATTTTAAGCGGCAACTTTGGTCATATTTTGGGCATTTTAAGGTCTCATTTGGGGCCCTATTTTTGCGTCTATTTTGGTCATTTTTTGTCTATTTTTGGTCATTTTGGGTGCATTTGTGGCATTTTTTGGGTGCATTCTTGGGCGTTTTCTGAGTCATTTCTGGCTATTGGGGCCATACTTTGGGTCAATTTTTGTGTCATTTTTTGGAGCAATTTTGCCATTTTTGGGTCTTATTGCATTTTTGGGACTATTTTGTTTCAATTTTTTAGTGATTTATGAAGGGGAAGTTCTGGTTGTTTTACGGCAATGTTTTTTTGGTTCATTTTTTGGGCTATTTTTGGGGCTATTTTGGGGTCATTTTTGGGTCTATTTTCGGGGCCATTTCTGGGTCGTTTTCGAGGCCATTTTGGGCCCATATTTGGGTCAATTTTTGTGTTATTTTTCGGGCGAATTCTGGGCAACTTTTGGGTAATTTTGGGTAATTTTGGGGTAATTTTTGGGCTTATTTCCCTGTCATTTATAGGGGGAATCTCTAGGTTTTTTTACGGCCAATTTTGGGTCATTTTTCGGGCCAATTTTGGGGCCATTTTGTGGCTATTTTTGGGTCTTTTTTTAATACTTTTTGATGCAATTTTTGGTCATTTTTGGGGTTATTTTTGGGGCCATTTTCGGGCAATTTTTGCGTCATTTTTGGGTCATTTTTTGGGGCTGTTTTGGGCCTATTTTTGGGTCATTTAAAGGGGGAATTTTTGGCTCATTTTACGGCCAATTTTGAGTCATTTTTGGGGCCATTTTCCGGGCCATTTTAGGCTGATATTTGTGTCAGTTTTTGGGGTGATTTTTGGGGCGATTTTGGGGCCATTTTTGGGTCATATTTGGGTCATTTTTTGGGGCTGTTTTGGGCCTATTTTTGGGTCATTTAAAGGGGGAATTTTTGGCTCATTTTACGGCCAATTTTGAGTCATTTTTGGGGCTATTTTTTGGGCCATTTTGGGGCTATTTTTTGGTCATTTTTAAGCCACTTTTGGGCATATTTTTGGGGCCATTTCTGGGTCATTTTCTGGGCCATTTTGGGCCGATATTTGGGTCAAGTTTTGTGCCATTTTTGGGGCGATTTTCGGTCATTTTTTGGGTCATTTTGGGTCATTTTTTGGGACTTCTTTGGGCCTATTTTTGGGTCATTTATAGGGCTAATAGCGGGGTTAATTTAAGGCCAGATTATGGGTCATTTTTGTTGCCAATTTTGGGGCCATTTTGGGGTATTTTTGGGTCATTTTTGGGTCATTTTTGGGTCTATAGTTGAGTCATTTTTGGGACACTGTTGGGTCATTTTTGGTTTATTGCTTTGGGCCATTTTTTGGTCAGTTTTGGGGCCATATTTGGTCTTTTTTGGTTAATTCTTGGGCTTTTTTGGGGGTCATTTATTTGTCAGTTTTCGGGGCATTTTTTTGGGCATTTTTGGTGATTTTTGGGCTTTTTAGGGTATATTTGGGAGTTGATTTTGGGGGCCATTTCTGGGTCATTTTTGGGTCATTTTGGCGTGCTTATTTTAAGGCCTATTTTTGGTCATTTGTTGGGGAATTTTTTGGGGTGCATTTTTCGGCCAAATTTTGGTCAATTTGGGGGTTATTTTTGGGGTCATTTTGGGGCTATTTTTTGGTTATTTTTAAGCCATTTTGGGGCTATTTTTGGGACTAATTCTGGGTCATTTTTCCAGGACATTTTGGGCTCATATTTGGGTCAGTTTTTGAGTCATTTTTGGAGCTATTTTCTGGTCATTTTTGGGCCATATTTGGGTCATTGTTTTGGGTCATTTTTTGGGGCAATTTTTGAGTCATTTTTGGGTGTATTTTTGGGTCATTTTTGGGGTCATTTTTTGGGAATATTTGGGTCATTTTCGAGGCCATTTTTTAGTAATTTTTAAGCGATTTTTAAATTATTTTTGGGTCATTTTTGGGTGAGTTTTGGGCTGTTTTTGGCCTTTTTGTGGGTCATTTATAGGGGAAATTTTGGATTATTTTAGGGCCAATTTTGGGTCATATTTGGGGCCATTTTTGGAGCCATTTTGGGCCTATTTTTGGTCAATTATAGGAGGAATTTCGGGGTTATTTTAGCGGCCAAACTTTTGGTCCTATTTGGGCATTTTTTAAGGTCATTTTGGGCTATTTTTGCGTCAATTTTGGGTCATTTTTGGGTCTATTTTTGGGTCATTTTTGGGTCATTTGTGGGGCCATTTTTGGGTCATTCTTGGGGCGTGTCTGAGTCATTTTCTGGGCTATTTGGGGCCCATATTTGGGTCAATTTTTGTGTCATTTTTGGAGCAAATTTCGGCAATTTTTGGGTCATTATTGGGCCATTTTGGGCCTATTTTTGGGTCAATTATAGGAGGAATTTCGGGGTTATTTTGCGGCCAACTTTGGGTCATATTTGGGGCCATTTTAAGGTCATTTTGGGGCTATTTTTGCGTCAATTTTGGGTCATTTTTGGGTCTATTTTTGGGTCATTTTTGGGTCATTTGTGGGGCCATTTTTGGGTCATTCTTGGGGGCGTTTCTGAGTCATTTTCTGGGCTATTTTGGGCCCATATTTGGGTCAATTTTGTGTCATTTTTGAGCAATTTTGGCCATTTTTGGTCATTACTTGGCATTTTTGGGACTATTTTTGTTCATTTTTTAGTGATTTTAGGGGAAGCTGGTGTTTTTACGGCAAATTTTTGGGTCATTTTTGGGGCTATTTTTGGGGCTATTTTGGGGTCATTTTTGGGTCTATTTTCGGGGCCATTTCTGGGTCGTTTTCGAGGCCATTTTGGGCCCATATTTGGGTCAATTTTTGTGTTATTTTTCGGGCGAATTCTTGGCAACTTTTGGGTAATTTTTGGGTAATTTTGGGGTAATTTTTGGGCTTATTTCCCTGTCATTTATAGGGGGAATCTCTAGGTTTTTTGACGGCCAATTTTGGGTCATTTTTCGGGCCAATTTTGGGGCCATTTTGTGGCTATTTTTGGGTCTTTTTTTAATCACTTTTGATGCAATTTTTGGGTCATTTTTGGGGTTATTTTTGGGGCCATTTTCGGGCAATTTTTGCGTCATTTTTGTGTCATTTTTTTGGGCTGCTTTGGGCCTATTTT